>PVJN01033251.1:0-23575 GCA_004026805.1 Lasiurus borealis | reverse complement strand
AAGGGCACTTTACACATGAATATATTCATTGTATTTTTATTTTTAGTGGCAGAATTGCAAAGAAAATCTAAATATTTTATCCTACAGACAACAGTTAAGTAAATTTTGGCACATCTCCTAGAAGGAATACCATGCAACCATTAAAATTTTAAATTAAAATGTGGATATGTAACAACATCAGAAAAAACTTACTTTATAATAAGGGAAAAAAGAGCATAATACAAAATTGCATAACAATATGAAAACCATATGCCCACAGAGGATTATTAAAAAAAAAAAAATGAGTCCTTATAATAGGCTGGTAAGATTGTAGATTTTTTTTTCCTAAAATTTTGCAATGATATTATATTACCTTTCCCTTTTAAAAGTATTTTTAAGAACATACAAAATTTGCTGCCAATATACCAATATGAGATTAAAGATGTATCCATATACATTTTAAAACCCAAATGAATTTCTGACAGGGTACAGAACACATTTCTTTTTAAATCCTCACCCAAGGATATGTTGTTTTATTTATTTTTAAGGAGGGAGGAAAGGGGGAAGGGGAGAGAGGTAGAGAGAGAAAAAAAAACACTTAATAAATCCGTTGGCCTCCTCTACCCGCCTTACAGGGGATCAAACCTGCAACCTAGGTATGTACCCTGACAGATAGATAATTGAATCAGCAACCTTTTGGTGTATGGGATGATGCTCCAATCAAGTGAGCCACCTGGCTGGGGCAGGTATGGAACACATTTTCAAAGATTCTCCCATTCACCTGAGAATACATTAAAATTCTCCTAATCATCTGGAAAAAAAAAATTAAAATTCTACTAAATTTTCAATAATTCAAATGATCTTTCAACTTGAAAACTGTGCTAAGGCCGTTGGATAAATATAACCATTTCTGGGGCCCACATGATTATTTTAAGTAATTTTGTAAAATCCATTTCGCTTTTGCTACACCTGGTAATTACTTTCAAATATTTTGAAGAAGGCCACCTCATCTCCCTGGGGCCCTGAGAGGATTTCAATTGTCATTTAAAGCTTCCAATTAGCTCACAATATAAAATTACAATTTACTTTTGATATTTTTTTTTCCCTCTGAGACTAATTTTTTTTTCTTTTCTTACCACTCTTCTAACCTATATTATAATTATACCTGATCAATCTGATGCAAAATGTGCCCTTTTTTTATGCTGGGCTTCCTAAAATTCAAGGTGGCTCATTAGTCACTGTCCCTATTTAAGAGCACCTTAGTCTTGGAGACAAACTATCACTCCATGCTTCTGGGAAAAGCTCTCCAACAGGCTGAAGACCTCCTGATCTCGTCCCCACCACACCCCCTCCTGTCAACTGTTCCTTGCAGCTGTTATCACTCTCAGATGATAGCACTTGGTGGTTTTACTCTAAAAAGGGTTCCATTTTTCTAACCTGACTTCCAGAATGGCCCCTAATTCAGGCACTGAAGGTAACAATTCAAACTTACCTGCCTCCCACTTGTTAGTTTTTCCTGTAACCTTCCCTCTACCTATTGTAAGCAGATAGGCAAACCCTTCACAATCTCTTGCTTCTGGGATTGTCTCCTCACCCCCTACCCAGAAATCTAAAGGTAGCTGAAGTCAATCCTTTTAAATACCTGTCATTAAAGAGATACAAATAGTACTTGAGAGAGATACATAGAACATAGCTTTTTTTTTTACTTTTTTTTCTTTATTGATTAAATGTATTACATGTGTCTTTATCCCTCCCATTGCCCCACCCATACCCACCCCCACCCCCACCACCACCCCCTGCTCGTGCCCTCACCCCCCTAGTGTCTGTGTCCTTTGGTTAGGCTTATATGCATGCAAACAAGTCCTTTGGTTGATCTCTTCCCTTTTCCCCTACCCTCTCCTACCTTTCCTCTGAGGTTTGATGATCTGATCAATGCTTCTCTGTTTCTGTTTTTGTTCATCAGGTTATGTTGTTCATTCTATTCCATAAACAAATGAGATCAGGTGTTTTATCTTTCTCTGACTGACTTATTTCGCTTAGCATAATGCTCTCCAGGGCCCATAGAAGATAGCTTTTGAGAACAATGGGAGCGAAAGTTAAGATCACCTGTCAATCATAGCTCTCCCCACCACAGCCTCCCCTAACCACAGCCCTGGAAAGGGAACTGTGTCTAGAAGACAAGGACCAGGAATGCTGGGTGGCTGCAGAATGGTGGTCATGTGGGCAGCTCATTCTTCCCAGAGGCAAGAGACACCCCTCTTCTGGGTCCCGTGGTTTAAAGGACTCCACTTATCACAGACACACACATAACTATCTTCATATTCATTAAAGAACTAGAAGCCCGGTGCACAAAATTTGTACACAGGGGCAGGGAGGGGGGGTGTTTCTTCAGCCCAGCCTGCTCCCTCTCCAATCCGAGACCCCTTGAGGGATGTCCTACTGCCTGGATCAGACTTAAACAGGCAGTCAAACCTTCCCCTCACGATACAGGACTGCTGGCTCCCAACTGCTCACCTGCCTGCCTTTCTGATTGCCCCTACCTGTTCCTGCCTGCCAGCCTGATCACCCCCTAACCACCTCACTGCCACCCTGATCACCCCCTAACCACCTCACTGCCAGCCTGATCACCCCCTAACCACCTCCCTGCCAGCCTGATTGATGCCTAACTGCTCCCCTGCCAACCTGTTTGCCCCTAACTATCCTCCCCTGTGGGCCTGGTCACCCCTAACTGCCATCCCCTGCAGGCTTGGGTCCCCCCCAAGTGCCCTTCCCTACAGGCCCAGTCACCCCCAACTTCTCTCTGCCAGCCTGATCATCCCTAACTGCCTTCCCCTGCAGGCTTGATCACCCCCAACTGCCCTCCCTTGCAGGCCTGTTCCCTCCTAACTGCCCTCCCCTGCTGGCCATCTTGTGGTGGCCATCTTGTGTCCACATGAGGGCAGGATCTTTTGACCACATGGGGGCAGTCATCTTGTGTGTTGGAGTGATGGTCAATCTGCATATTACTCTTTTATTAGATAGGATAGAGGCCTGCTGCACGGGTGGGGGCCAGCTGGTTTGCCCTGAAGGATGTCCTGGATCAGGCTGGATGTTCCCTTAGGGCATGGGGTGGTTTGCAGGCTGGCCATGCCCCCCGGTGACCCAAGTGGAGGCCTTGGTATCTGGCATTTATTTATCTTCTACAATTGAAACTTTGTTGCCTGAAGCAGAGGCCTGGGCCTGCAATGGTGTGCAAAAAGTTTGGCTTCTTCCATCACCAGGGGCAACCCAAGCCTCTCTTGCTCTCTCTCTGGCAGTAGCCATCTTGGTTGGGCTAATTTGCATACTCGCTCTGATTGGCTGGTAGGCATGGCTGGTGGGCCTGGCTGGTGGGCCTGGCTGGTGGGTGTAGCGAAGGTGCAGTCAATTTGCATATTATTTCTTTATTAGATACTAAAGGCCCATTGCAGAAAGATTCCTGCAATAGAGCTTCCTGCTGCTGTCTCTGATGCCCCGTCATCTTCCCTCCCTTCTCCCCCATCCCACTTGCAGCTTCCCTCCCTCTTGCAGCACTTGGCTTCCTTCGCTATCTTGAGTCTTTGCTCTGCACCAGGATATGCAAATAAACCGCCATCTTGGTTGGGTTAATTTGCATGCTCGCTCTGATTGGCTGATGGGCATGGCTGGTGAGTGTGGCTTGTGAGTGTAGTGGGGGTATGGTCAATTTGCATATAACTCTTTTATTAGATAGAATATAATAAACACCTATTCTGTGCATAACAACTTTTAGGCCCCAGAGAAATGTTTCTACCCAGTGCTTGTTCTAGTTCCTCAAATGGACTGCACCTGAAGCCCTTGCTTTCAGCCATGCAGTGGCCCTCCAGTACCCCAGAAGAAAGTATACAATGGTTGAAAAACTCATTAGTCAAGAGCCAAATATCAACAGTACAATGATTGAAATTTCTTTTGAGAGCCAAATTTTTTAAACTTAAACTTCTTCTAACACCACTTCTTCAAAATAGACTCGCCCAGACTGTAGTATTTTGTTTAAGAGCCACACTCAACGGGCCAAAGAGCTGCATGTGGCTCTCAAGCCACAGTTTGCCAACCACGGGTATAGACCAATAAGCCTCTCCATAGCCAGAGCTCTTCTTTGTTCTTTAGCCTTATTCCTCCTCACTTTCTACACATAGAGCCACTTCAAGCTTCCTAACATAGTCCATTACAGGCCCCCTTTCTGCATAACCCTTATATGATCACCCAATGAAACAGGCTAACCCTCTCCCATGCTCCTTCACCTCCCCCGCCCCCCACCGCCACTTCCTGCTGTGTACTTGAGTTGTGCTACTCTTAGGCCCTGTTCCCTGGCAGAGCCATTTGTGTGTATTTATTCTCTCTTCCAGGAGGTTGTAAACACCTTTAAAGGGACCTTTACCTTAGCATCTTACTCCCTGCTCTGAAACCTCCCATAGGGTCTGACACACAGTAGGCATTCAATAAATATTTGTGGACTGAATGCATATTAATAGCATTTTAAACTTTCCCAACTTGTATTTATTTTCAAAGGGGAGAAAGCAAACCCAGTCTAGGGAGGCTTTAGTCAACTTTTCCAAATCCTTTTATATTGCTCCACTTCTGCTGTTTACCAAGTAAATAAGGAAATTAAAGAGCAACTGCAAACTGTTTTAATGGTTAGATTTAAATTCAATTTTTTTTGAATCAGCACAGAGAAATATTATTTCTGAAGACTTTTAAGTGAAAAGGACTGGAAAATATATTAAATGAAACTAAGAAAAAAAATCTCAGCCTGATATTCACAGCTTTGAAAGAGAAAATACACAACAGCATTCTTAATAATGTCTAATAATTCCTATAGCATAGGAACACAAAAATATTCATTTGCATGCCAACATGTCAATTCAAGTTCTTATTTGTCAACCTGGAATACACAAGGAGCACCCTCTGAATGTCCTGTTGTTAAGAGCTACCAGTGCAAAAGGAATTTTCATTTCATAAAATTCAAGCTCAAATCTTGAATCTTCTCCAAATGAACCACCATTCTGCTATACATTTTATTGGCTAAAATGAATAATTTCTTACTGCAGAACAAAAAATAATCTGAGCAAATTGGCACACTGGCTTTCAAACTTAATCCAAACCCATGTTGGTACCAACACAAATAAATCACACCCAGTTTTGCAATGTCTTTAAAACAACACAATGGTTTATCTTAAAACTCCCTTAGTCATATTATAAATAGATCACATAACACAAATCCATATTACATTATTTTGGCTGAAAAAAGCCAGTACAAATATTTAATGTGGATAGCTCTGAAGAGGAAAATACTCTACAGGTAGCAAGATGTTGACCAGAGCTGCCTGCTAGATAGAGTTTCAGCTGTGACACCAAGTCCATCCTCCATATGTGAGCTTTCCTCTGGAGTGAGCTTGCCTCTGCCTTGCTTGCACTGGCTCTCCAGTACCACAGAAGAAACTATAGACCAACAAGCCTCTCCATAGCCAGAACTCTTCTTTGTTCTTTAGCCTGATTCCTCATCACTTTCTACATATAGAACCACTTCAAGCTTCCTGCATATTCCTCCTTATTTTATACCTGCATGGTTTTCCTCAAAATAAAAATATCCTACCAATTCCTACCCATCCTTCCTCCTTCCTCTGAATCTCCCTGCCTCTTCAGCCATTAAATCATTCAAAATAATGCTTAGCCAAGCAATTCTGCTCCTAAAAATATACCCAAGAGAAATGAAATCATCTCCACATAAAAATTGGACACAAATGTTCACAACGGCTTTATTCATAGTAGCTAAAAAAAAAAATGGAAACAACCCATTTGTCCATTAACTGATAAATAGATAAATAAAATGTGGTATATCCATACAATGTGGCACTAAAAAAGGAATGAAGCCCTGATACATACTATAACATGCATAAATTTTGAAAACACTATGCTAAGTGAAGGACCACATATTATAAGATCCCACCTGCATTAAATGTCCAGAGTAGGCAAATGTATAGAGACACAAAATATAATAGTGGTTGTCTAGGTCTGGAACGTTTGTGGGGAGATGGGAAGTAATGGCTAATGGATATGGAATTACTTTGGGAGAGGTATTAAAAATGTTCTAAAATTGATTATGGTGATGGTTGCACAACTCTATGGATATATAAAGCCACTAAATTGAATACTTTAAATGAGTGAGTTGTATGGATTATCTCTCCATAAAGCTGGTACAGAAAACAATGCTCAGGCATCACCATCTCTGGAAACTCTCTCTGACGTTTCCCTGCCCAGTTTGTAATTCCATCCTCTGATCACCTCTATCCTGGGCACATGAAATGTATCGTCCATTTATAACAATTAAGAGCGGTCATTTGGGCAAAGTACTTTATACCCAAATCTTATTTAATGCTTTTAATAAACCTGTGAAATAAGTATATTATCACATCACTTTGCAATTAGACATATATTTAAGTGCTTTGTCATTCAAGGACAGAAGTTGCATATACAGTGGTACCTCAAGATACGAGTGCCCTAACACATGAGATTTTTGAGATATGAGCCTTCGAGCGAGCGATTTTTGCTTTGAAATACAAGCAACAGTTGAGATATGAGTAATCGCGCAGATCGTCCGGCTGCACACAACCCACCAGTTTACCGCGACTCGAGCGTCTCATAGTTTCCCACGCCTCAAGGTTACGGAACAAATTAAACTCTTATCTCGAGGTACCATTGTATGTGGCCTTCAGGTCTAATGTGGTCCTGTGGGATATTTTTGTTTGATCCAAAGTCACAATGTTTTTAAAAACTTTAAATTAGTTGATAGCATTCTTTAAACCTGGAGAGTTTATGGAAAAATCTATTTTGCTAACCTATCTTGAAACACAGAGGGCCTATTTGATAAGATTTGACCTGAACTTTTAAATCTGGGAAGCCCTCTCCAAATTTGCCACCATCCTTCTTACTCCTTCTTATTGTCTCATATCCAGCTCACTTTGCTAACTAGTGCTACCTGCTAAGGTAGCATAATAGAGCCTGTAAGCAACTGCCATTGCACATATAAGTTAAATCCTTTATCTACCAACTAGAGGCCCAGTGCATGAATTCCTGCACCAGTGGGGTCCCTTGGCCTGGCCTGCAGGGATTGGGCCGAAACCAGCTTTCTGACATCTCCTGATGTGTCCAGGATTGCAAGAGGGTGCAGGCCAGACTGAAGGACCCCACCAGTGCACTATCAGGGCTGGGGAGGAGCCATGGGAGGGCTCCAGGGCAAGTCCGGCCCATCTAGCTCAGCCCCAATAGCAGGCTAACCTACCAGTTAGAGCGTCTGCCCCCTGTTGGTCATTGTGCATCATAGTGACAAACAGTTGAATAGTCAGAGGGGCAATTAGCATATTAGGCTTTTATATAGAGAGATAATGTGTTTACATAAGTACACCTTTTTAATTTTAAAATATTCATACTCATAGAAAGTTAGAAGACAAAAATATTTAAAATCCCAAACTACCCAAAGACTAACATTTAACATTTTAGTATCTTTCCTTATAACCTTCTTCCTATGCATATTTTTGCATAATTTTAATCATAAAGTAAATCATGCATATTGCTTCCCATTAAATATTATAACTTGAATCTTTTAATGGCTATATGATATTGCATTGTATGCATGTACAATAATTTATATAACTTGGTCCCTGTAATGGGACATTTAAGTTGTCTTATTTTTCAGAGTAATAAGGTTGTAATTATGTTTCAGTAAACAACTTTTTTCATACTTCAAGCTATGTCCTCCGGGTAAATTCCCAAGAAGAGAATTACACTACGGTATTAGAATCTTCACCTGTGTTACCAAACTTCCATTCAAGTTGGACTGATTTCCATTCCTACCAGCAGTTAAGGGTTCAACGACCATTTTTAATTAAAATTTTCTCTTCTGAAAACTTCAGTTGTGATGTGTAGGGCTAGCTGCAGACAAGCTGAAGAAGTCTAAGAATGTCCTCAGTGCTATCACTTGCGCTTCACTCCCATTCACACAGTCAACTCTACTAACCTCTACCCTACCTCCCTGCACCCCCTCTCCCTTCAGGCCTATAGTGCCTCTGCCTTCTCCACCCCAATCCCTACTGCACTTGCTGGAGCCAGATTCAGAAGCAATAGGCAAGTGGGGAAGTGTGCATATTTTAAACAGCATTTGCATCTACCATGTTCCCAGGACCTGCAGGCTGATAGAAAGCCTAGGGGTAACCAGGACCTTCCTAGGGTCCTTGAATTTCACCCATAGAAGGCTGCTGGCATGTTTTCAAATAATTATTTTGGAAGGGAAAAAAGAATTGTTTCAATTATCTTTATTTTTCCTGATTGTAAAACTAATACATGCTCCTTATTAAAAAGTCCGGAAAATATTCTCTTCAAAAAGAATTAGGAAAAAAACAAAATCATCCAGATTGCTCAGGATTTGTTTGGAAGCCTCTGAATAACCCGTACTCTCATCCTGAGTTCCTGCACAGCCTCCAACCCAGAGAAGAAGCTGGTTCTGCCTGTTCCCTTGTGATAAGCTCGCAGAAATATGTACTCAACCAGGTCAGCAGAGTCAGAACCCGAAAAGGCCCTTTTTGCCCATGTGACCTCAGAGGGCTTTTGGAAGCCCAGTCCAGCGGTTCTTCCCCTAGAACCGTGGTGGGCAAACTGCGGCTCGCAAGCCACATGCGGCTCTTTGGACCCTTGAGTATGGCTCTTCCACAAAACACCATGTCCTGGGCGACTCTATTTTGAAGAAGTGGCGTTAGAAGAAGTTTAAGTTTAAAAAACTTGGCTCTCAAAAGAAATTTCAGTCGTTGATATTTGGCTCTGTTGACTAATGACTTTGCAGACCACTGCCTTAGAAGATTGCATGCTTGCTTTCTGTGTACGGAGTCCAGTGGTATTTCCTGGAATTCAACCACCTTCCTCTCTCTAGAGAGAGGAAGGAGACAGTTTAGAAACCCAGGCGCTCCAGATTGGAAACTCAATTATTGGCGTAAATGTCTCTATACTCTTCCCTGGGAGTATAATTATCACTTATGTTCTGTTTTGCTTCTGGTTTATAATACTTCTGGCCAGACATTTGACTCAGGTCAAGTTTTTGACCTTTTCTTATGCAGCTAAGATTACCTTGGACTTGCACAGCTTTCAAATTAATCTGTCCTTGGGAAACAGTATGTGCCGTGGTTAAGGACACAGGTCTTGGGACAATGAGTTGTGGGAATGAGGCCATGGTGACACGGGCACTTTGGTCCATGGCTGGTAGGGATGATAAAGGGTACAAGTCCCTTGGAAGGCAACTTTTCATGGTCTATCAAAATTACAAGTGTATATAGTCTTCCGTCTATACTCTGTCTCTGCAACTCACCAGCTCCAAGGTCCGGCACAAAATTGTAAAGTTTGTGACTTCTTCAAGCGTGAGATTTCTTTCTTCATAAAAGAAAGAAATCCATGGGTAATTGAGATACACCAGTAACATGTTTGATGTAGGGCAGGCCCACAGCACATGCTCAGGCGGTAGGAAAGACCACAGATACTTCTTGCTCTTCACTTTCTCCTTCCTCCAGGTGCCTCAAAGACACTGCCAGCATTCCAGAAACTGAGAATTGCCTATGGATGGAAGAGGTGGGCAGACACTCTGGGGTGAAATCAGATCAGGGTGCAAATCTCACTAAGTCCATTGTTATTAACAGGTGGACTTGAGCAAGTGACTTCAGTGTCCTCATTTGTAAATGGAGGCAATGACAATATTAATAACCACCATCTTGTAGGGTTGTTGTAAGGACTAGAAATGATGTTTGTGAAGTGCCCAGCACAGGACTGAGGATATACTGAGTCCACGGAAGTTATTTTGAGGAAGAGGACAGGGAAATGGCTCTTATTCACAACACTTGCTCTTCCAATGTAGCAAGCAGGTTAACTACGGAAAGCCAGTAGCTAAGTCTTGTCCTCATTTAGCTTCCTGGGGAACAGAAAGCAACTGGGTTAAGAGGTTAGTGGAAATGTGGACTCTCTGTTCTTACAGGAAAGATTTCACAATACAAGTCCTGGTGATTTTGAGAGTGCATTTATTAAAGCTGGAAATAGTGAAATAAAGGAAGGGCTTAAGAGAAGAGGCAAGTTCATAGCAACAGGGGGAGCCTAGGTGTAGCTACCTTGAGCCTTTAGAAAAAAGTTACTAAAGCAAAAGTGATTCAGCTGACATGCATGCACTCAGGAAACAAGTTACCAACCCAAAAGAAGGGCCCTTGGAGAAAGAAAGCAAAGATATATGCCTTAGAAAAGAAGGAGGGAAGGTGCTGGCATGCTCCAGAGAGGCAGAGAGAGAAAGTGAGAATGTGCACTTGTCCTTTTCCTTTAAGCACTGTTATCTGTTTTCTAAAAGCAGAAATTTTAGAGGAGGATTTCAGAAGAATTTCATCAGCTTTTCGGGGGTAGAGGGTCATTAGTCACTGTATCTAGTCCTGATGTCAGCCATGGTGTAGTTGTCCCTTTGGCTGGTTTTGCTGCTTTTCTGGGCCCAGAGCTGAAACACGCCCGAGGCCTAGATTGTATCTCTAGTTTGACCAAAACTCTGTCTCTGATCAACAGACCAGAGGCTTTGTTCCTAAGATTGTTTGATGCTGCTCAGAACCTCATTTTCCTGAGGGCTTAATGCTTAAGAGAGTGATTGTGCAAGGGAGGAGGCAGGTAAGTTGGGTGCTGGATGAAGCAGGCCAGTTTGAATCAGGTATCTATCTCAGTTTCCCCATTAGTCATTGTAACTAGTCCTGATGGAATTTTCCTAGCTTCTTATTATCCTACCTCACTCATTATCATTCTCATATTACCATTCTCAATGAGGAATTTTCCTAGCTTCTTACTGTCCTACCTCATTCATTATCATTATCATATTACCATTCTTAATGAGGATCAATCAAACAATTTCTGGTTAGGTCACCAGTCAAAAAAGACAGGGTGAGCTAAACAAGTACAAGAGAAACCCCACTTTATGAGCATCTTCTGTGTGCCAGACTTTGTCCTCAGTCCTAAGGCTACAGACACAAACAAGGCAGATGAGATGCCAGTTCTCATAACACCTACACTCAGTCTGTGATACTTTCATACTAAAGATGTTCCAGTCCCCAGTTTTTTTTTTTTTTTGGAAGATTGAGGACTTCAGACAAATTTTCATCATAGGAAGAGGAGAGAAGTCAAGTTAGAGATCTAACCACTATTTTCAGTCCTGCCTCCACCACCCACAGGGCATGTTCTCTCAACTGACATGGTAGCAGCTAGAAGATTGCTCCTTCTGAAGGCCCTGACACTCTGGGATTCCCACAGCTCAATTTGGCACTAACCATCATATTAATGTGATGTCATTGCAAAATTAACCATAACATCATTTATATGTCTTTGCAGACTTTTTCTTTTTTTAACTTTCGCTCTTGCTAAAAACTATGTGCAGCTCTATGTATTATGGAGTTAGGTTTTTACGATGCTGGACATGAAAGGTCACATTTTTGGCAAGATGTGGATAAGCAAAACCCCACGTGTGCCTATAAAACTAAATTTCAAAGTATCTCTCAGTATGGGCCCAGGATGTTTCCCAGATTTTAAAATATATAATTTAAAATTCATGATTCTCTTGAGAAATGCAGGAAAGTAAAATAAATCTTCTCTTTTATATACAAATGCCTCAAGGAAAGCGGAGTTTCATGTAAATAGCTGCAGATGGCAATAGAACAGCATTACAATAGCCCCTATAAATTTTGGAGTTCGCCAAGTGGGCCCTGAGTCTTTGCAAATTCTGTTCCTTCTTCCTGGAGTACCCTCTTCCTTTCTTCCGACCTGCACCGATTCAACTGAAAAATTTTCTCATTTTCCTTTAATTAAAACTGAGTCATCCCTTTCTCCAAGAGATATTTATGTGATCTCCCCAACACTCAGATAGTTGCCCCTCCCCTATGCTGTCTTAGCAACCTGAATCTTTATCACATGATTTAAATAACCTTTACCACAAGGCTTAAATAAATCTATTTATTTTTTGTCCTTGACCTTATAGGCACAGAATGGTTAAAAATAATCCTTGGTTTGTAATGCATTATCATCACTGGCCTATGGTTGGCCTTGTTTTAGAATTAGTATTTTGTTTTATTTGTGTATTTCTTTGCAACAGTTCTGCCTACTAGAAATGTAATGGAAACCACACATATAGCTTTAAATTTTCTAGTAGACCCATTTAAAAAATATATAGAGTAACAAATAAAATTAATTTTAATAATATTTTTATTTAACCCAATATATCTAAAAGACTATCACTTCCACACAAAAAATCAATATAAAAATTATTAATTAAATATTTACATTAATTTTTTTCCATATGAAGCCTCCAAAATCTGGTATTATTTTACGTTTAAAGCATATCTTAATTAGCTTTTGTCACATTCCAAGAGATCAATAATCATATATGACCAGTGGCTATCATATTTACAATATAACCAAACTTCATGCATGCATGACCAAAAACAAGAAATAGAATATTACCAATGAGTTATATCTACCTGTAGACTCTTCATCCAACCTGCTTCGTCTGCTGGTTCAACTGGATGTTAAGTTCATGGAGGACAGAAGGTGTACATATGATACAGATGCTTGCGTTTGTCTTCCTAAAGTGTGGTCCCTACCATGGGAGTCCCTGAGATACTTTTAAGTCAGAGTATTTTTATAATAACATTAAGATGTCATTTGCCTTTTTTATTATGACATTTGCACAAATTACGAAAGCAATGGTATGTAAAACTGCTGGCACCTTATCACAAATTAAGGTAAGCAGTCCCATACCATACAAGTAGTTATTGTAATCTTCAATGCTATGCACTTTGGGTTTAAAAATATGATATTGTTTTGTTTTTTTAATTTGACTGATGAAGCAGTAAAATGTATTAATTTTGTTAAACCAGTGAATTCTCGTCTTTTAGTATTTTGTGTGATAAATGGGGAGCATTAGCGAGCACTTTGCTGCACACTGAGCAAAGTACAACTGTTGTCCCAGAAAAGCACTTGTGTGATTGTTTGAGTTACAAGCTGAACTAGTGACTTTTTTTTTTTTTTTATGTAACACCATTTTTACTTGAAAGAACAAATGACAGACAAACTATGGTATTCAGAGTTGGGGGTTAGTGGACATTTTCTCAAAATAAACAAAATTAAGCTGTCACTTCAAAGAAAACAATTGACAATGTTTATTGACAATAATAAAAATGTGGGCTTTCAAGGTAAAACTCAAATTTTGAAAAATTTGTAACCACCACTGTGAATTTCACAGTTTCTCCATCTCTAAACACTTTTTGAAAGAGCTCGGTGGTGATATTAACAAATGTGGCTTTGGGGGATTATGATTTAAAGAAGTGTCAACATTTGGAAGATATGTATAACTCAGGAGCCAATATTTTACAAATGGCCAGTGCATGATGTTTACAAAACCATGTGTGGGGAAAAGATCCATTCAAAGTATGTGATAAACCAATGGGTTTTAACGTAACAGGAAACAAAATGTTCATTGATACAATTTCAGATTTTATATTGCTAGGAACCTATTAGAAACTATTACTTATTGAGATTTGGCCTAGTATCAAAGATTATCCACCATCATCTGAAAAGGCTCCTAAAATACATCCTTCTGTTCCAATTATATATGTATTTTTTCACATGTAATACATATGTATTTTTTTCTTAATCTACTTCAACCAAAAAACATATTGCAACAGATTGACTCCAGAAGCAGATAAGAGAATCCAGCTGCTCTCCATTAAGCCAGACATTAAAGAGGCTTACAAAAAGGTAAAACAATGACATTTTACTCTCTAATTTTTTGTTTGAGAAAGTATAGTTACTATTTATATTATTTGTGTCATTATGTATCAGGTTTATTATTGTTACTCTTAAATAAATTAATATCAATATTTTTAATTTCTCAGTTTTAATTTATAATACAGTAAAATATTGATAAATCTAATTGAAATAAACAAAAGCTCTTTGAGACCCTCAGTAACTGTTAGAGTGTAATATATTCTTGAGATGTAAGTTTAAGAACCACTAGCCTAACACATTTCCTATTATATTATATTATATTATGCTATGTTATGTTTAGCTTTTATGTTATACTTAGTTTTTATATTATTCTTAGCTTATATATGATATATGCTAATATATAAGATATATTATAGCTTTCATAATATGTTTACTATTATACATAGTACTACTACCTTACAAGTGATCAATGTTAATACCACAACTGATGGGACAAATCGAAATCAACATCATGTGGTTCCTGATGTGATGTACGAGAGAGACATAACATCACTTCTATGATGTATTAACTTATACATTATATTTTGTGTTCCTAACAAAAATGCAGATCCTGAATATCATCATAAAGCAATGTCAGACAAATCCAACATCAACATTCTGTCAAATATTATGCTTGTACTTTTCAAAAATGTCAATATCAAGAAAGACAAAGCACAACCAGGAAATGGATGTCATCTGGAAGATTCTTTTACTATAGAAAATATTAATGACAATTGGAAAAACTTGAATAAAATCTGAACCTGGAAAATAATAGTCTTAATGTTAATTTCTTGATTTTGATCATTGTACAGAGATTTTATAAGAGAATGTTCTTGCGTTTAAAAAATATACAGTGAATAGAGGAATTAATTAATTAATTGCTGCTGCTTTAACTCTCAAATGCTTCAGAAAACAATCTGAGAAAAAGAAAACAGAGAAAAACCTGATAAAATGTTAATATCTGAAACCTGGAAAAAGGAAATTCAGAATTTTTTTTGCATTATTTTTGCAACTTTTCTGTTAATCAGAAACCATGTCAAAATAAGGAGTTAAAGGGGAGGGGGGTGAATTTACTAGACGAATACATGAATGAATCCTTTTCTAGATAGTCCACCATCAGCTTCAGATTTAGTTGCTAGGAGGATTAAATGGAGGGGGAAATACTCTTATAATGGTTACTATATCCTGATATTGCAGTAACAATACGTGCTAAAGGTGCCCCCAACATTTAACCTCTCTTGTAATTTTTCTGAAATAGACATTTTCATTGCATGAACTCCAAATTATTTCATTTCTACGTTGATGTGTGGGAAAGAGGATCATTTGCCAGCCTCTGACACTAAACATGGAGAGAAAAGAGCAATTATAAAATTACTTCTGGAAGAACTTAGAAAGACATTTGTGTCAAATCGGTAGGAAATGTTAGCGTAAGCTGTTTCTCAATTTCAGGAGGTTCTTGGTGACAGGGGGAGAGAGTGGGACAACTGTATCAGTGACTCTTGGTTCCACTTCTCTGGTCTGAAAGTGCCTCACCCGCAGTTGACTGCTTTTTGTGTGAAAAAGCAGCCTGGGCCATGGAAGATTGGCTGAAATGTGTGTGGTTAAGAGTCCAGCTAGCCCTATGTCTAATTAGAAGCTGATCATGCGAGTGAACGCAGGTGGTTTTTATTGTTCCTGTTTTTTTGTGTGTGTGTGTGTGTTTTTTTTAAACAACACACCCTCAGTCTTATCCTTAACATTTCAATTCTGCAAAAGTAGCCTCGCCTGCCTCCCTCTAGTGGTTCTGAGTAGGATCGCCATGGTTGGAGAAGCCACTATTTCTGACCATGGGTGGCTTTCTGGTCCAGGAAGGGGTTGTGAGCATTGGTTCTTGTTTCACAAGCAAGAGCCTTATAAATTAGTTCGTCTGACCTGGGTTAAGGTTATTAAAATTTAGAGAGCTTAAAGAAATCTTCTGAGACAACAAAGTAAGGGCTAAATCAGTGCAGGAAGATTCATCAACTGACCCTAGTCCAGAACCTCTCCTAGGACAACCTGAAGAGGGACCCACTGGCTTCCCAAACATACTGACTATTCCCAAAGCCATACTTAGTATGAAATGCAAAGCCTTTGTTCTGCATATGCTGCCCAGTGCATGTCCTACCATACTCTCAGGCTCCATGGGCTCCACCACCCTGCTTTATTTTTACTATTTAGCGAGCATCATATCAGAAATTAGATTGTGCATTTGTGTGTCTGTTCATTGTCTCTTCCACAAGCGTCATATTAGACATTAGACTGTGTGTTTGTCTGTTCATTGTCTCTTTGACATTAGAATATAAGCTCCATGAAGGATGTTTTTTATGAATTGCTCTTTTCCCAACATCTATCATATGATAAGTATATTGGATTCCCATGGCTCCTGTAACAAATTACCACAAACCTGGTGGCTTAAAACAACAGAAATTTATACTTTCACAGCTCCAGAGGTCAGAGTTGAAAATCAGTTTCACTGAGCCCAAATCAAGGTGTTGGCAGATCCCCACTCCCTCTGGGGGCTCTAGGGACAATCAGTTCCTTGCCTCTTGTGGTTTCTGGTGGCTACCTGCATTCCTTGATTTGTAGCTCTATTCACTTCAGACTTCAAGGCCAAACATTTTTAAACCTTTCTCTGCTCCATCTTTATATTACCCCTGCTGTGTGTGTGCATCAAATCTCTCTCTGCCACTCTCTCAGAAAGATAGTTCTTATGATAGTATTTGGGCCTGCCCCAATAATCCAGGCTACTCTTGCAAACCAGGAAATTGAGGTCCCTAAGGATGGACTGCCCATAGTCAGACAGGTAGAAGTCTAATGTCAAGGTCTGAATGCAGGCAATCTGACTCCAGGACTCTCCCCACCACCACCCCCTGCCCTGCACAGCAGCAGTCTGAGGGCACCTGTGCTTTTGAGATCCATGTGTATAGATGAGCCCAATGAATGATCCTTCACTAAGTGCTAGTCTGAACACTAAAGGAATCCAAGGACATTAGGACCTGTCTCTGTCTTCCAGGATATACCCATTTATTTGGAAAGAAATGGCATAAAATCAGATAGTGGTTACCCTGGTGTAGAGATGTGACTGAAAAAAAGGTATGAAGGGGCTTCTGGGATCTTGTAATGCTTCTTGATCTGGTGCTGCTACAGGAGCATGTGAAGTCCTTTGTAACAATTCACTGTTCACTTGTGATGTATGCACTTTACTCTGTGTGTAGTATTATACTTCCAAAAAGGCATAAAATGCAGGCACAAAGTCAAGTACTCTTTCCCATAGCACTGGATGTGTGGGCCATTCCCTAGCCTTCTGATTAATTGTCTAACTAATTAAGGGCAATGGGGTAGGAGAGTGAGAGTCTGAGATTTTTCCAGTGCCTTTCATATCAAAATTCTCCAGGTGAGCCCACTTCAAACTCAGTTTGGCTTTAAAGCACAGTGAAATAATATATTTTTAACGTATTTTTATTAATTTTGGAGAGGAAGGGAGAGGGAGAGAAATATAGAAACATCAATTATGAGAGAGAACAATTGATTGGCTGTCTCCTGCATGCCCCACACTTGGGATCAAGCCCAGGTATGTGCCCTGACCAGAAATTGAACCATGACCTCCTGGTTCATAGGTCAATATTCAATCAGTGAGTCATGCCGGCCAAGTGAAACAAATATTTTAAGTGACATCCAAAAATATTGCTAATAAGAGCTAATCCTTCTAAAAATAAATCTATTATCACATAAATGTGGAAAATTCTAGGCTAAACAAATTTAGATCACTTTCTTTAGTGCCAGACTTGTCAGAGACCTTAACGTATTTATATATATGTATGTGTATTATATATATATACACATACATACACATATATATATGCCAAGCCATCAGAATGACTGGAATGACCAGCACTGGCCCGATGCGTGGTGTGGGGGAGAAGTTGTGACCCCTCCCACCAACTGGCCCCACTGGATTGGGGGTGGGGCCATCTGGCCAACCTCCCATAGGGCCCCCCTCCCCATCGCCAGGCTGGCCCAATCGGCCCCCATGGTGGGGCTGGCCAGATCCCACCATGCACAAATTTGTGCCCAGGGCCTCTAGTGTAAACTATAAGTCTGTTAAGAGGGAGAGAGATTTCTATTTTTTTCCAGATTTATTTCACTATGCAATAGTTTTGGAGTTCTTCTGAATACTTTCAGAATTAATATTCTAAGGGACAAATTTATGAAGTGAGATTTCATGCATTCTGATGTACAGATCCAGTTACTCAAAGATCATGGAAAATTCCTTGAGGCCTTTCTAGCTTACTCTTACTATCCTTCAACAAGCCAGGGGAAATGGTTCAAAAGATCAAATCAATTGCAAGTACCAGAATAGTTTGGTTGAAGAAAATGAATATTTATTATGAGTCTATAATGCTTTCTCTTGGAACCCAAGAGGGGATGAGTTGGCCTCCAGGACAAGATGGAACTGGATACCTGATGCCACTCCATCAGTGCTCCTCAGTGACTCCTTCATGTTTATGCCTCTCTGCAGAACTGTGTTTAGATTCTTGGTCAGCAAGATGGAAAATGTAGTGACCAACAGTTGTTGAGTTTGCATGCCCAGTCATCTGAAGAGAGGCTCAACGGACTCAACCCCAAATTCCTGTGAAAGGGATTTTGACCAGGCTCCCAGCCACTGTTCAGAACACTGGGTGGGTCATATCAGATGCCAGTCACACTGTGACTCTTGGATGGAGAAAAGCTTATTGACATCTGCATACTGGTGGGGAGCTGGACAGACCATCCAATACATGGCTGTTCAGGTCCAAGGATTTGTTGTGTATAAGGTTGCTTTTTAAAAAGAACTTTCATGACCTCTATGTAAATAAGTAAATACAATTTTCTCAATGACTCTGGAACTTTCAGTTCTTCAGAATCATGATCCAGAACGCCAGCTGTCATCTCCTGGTCTGCAGATGTGTCCCATGGATGGGCCCCTGCCGACTGTGCTAGCCAATCTGAAAGTCATTTTACCCAAGGAACAAGAGAGGAACTTGCATTTTTAAAAAATGATTTGCTTCCTTCCCCTAAAATTGGAGTCTGAAGGGAAATTTGGTTAATTAACAATATTTGCTTTTTGGAAACTGGTTGTTTGAAGCCTCGCTGAGCAGGGTTTTGGTTGTTTTCAGCGATTATACCCTCCATATTTAATGCATCATTTTGAAAATGGATTGATCTCAGAAGTATTTCTCTCAGGCTTTGAAGATTTTGCACATTGGCCCAAATGGGTTTTTACTTTCCATTTTAATTTATACAGTATAAATATGATGTCGGACTTCTTTGGAGTTAGCGGTTTCACTGTGCAGATGTTTCTTGAAAGCCTTTTCAATTCATAGTGTTGGTTTAAAAAAATATTTTTCATTAGCCTGGCTGTCTGCCAGAAAAAAAAAAAAAAGAGAGAAAAAAACACACAAAACGATTCCATTTTGCATAAAATTGCAAGTTTCTTTTTCTGGTCTTTCCCCACCCCCAGCTAGCTACACCATTATTAGGATTAAAGATGCCATAGTGACATCTTGTGGTCAATCACCAGATACACAGAAAAAGGTGGTCATGAGGGGATGACAGAAGTGATATGGCTCATTTTCCCACAAGGATCTCTTGATTTACTTTATTTGCTTTGTATTTACCATTTGGCTTGTATCACTCTAGATTGCCAGACCGGGTTTTTCTACAGAAGATATTTGACTTTGCCCCATAGAAAGAATGGTCACCCTGTGCTCTGCAAAGGAAGAAAAGAAAATAACTCTTATTTTTGGCTCTTTTATTGGGTCCCTCCTAAAAATAGAGTTGTGCAAGTTACTCAGCACTAACACTAAAAAATATTCAAAATGTTTCCCGTGGAAAGGGACAAGAAACAATAATTCTAGTGGCTTTCATTTATTTTACTTCTAAGCACTCAGATACTAACTGATTCACTTGCTTAATATTTAAATGAAAATGTGTAAATAATGACCCTCCAATTTTTATTTTTTTCTCCATAACTAGTGTCTATGAAGATAAGATCTGCTTGCCTAAAAAATCCTTGACTTTTAAAAGAAAAATGTACCAAAAATTATGCAGCAATAAAAAAATCATGCTTACCTGAACTTTTGAAAAGCATAGAAAAGGATATGATGTAATGTTAAAAGAACAAGAAAACAAGTTATATATAAATTATGATCCTATTCACATAGCCATGTAATCATCTATATGGATGTATATGTCTACACAAGTGTGGATGTAAATGTCAATTTTGAGGCCCATGTGGAGGAGGGTAGAGACACAGAAATAGGCCTAGAAGGAACACTTTCTGTTTTATAACATTATAACTAATTTTGATTATGTTTTTTCCTATTTTCTATTTTTTCTTATGAGAATATGTTAAAATCATAACCAGAAAATATACTCAGCAATTTTTTTTAATGTAAAAAAATATATTTTTATTGATTTCTGAGGGGAAGGGAGAGGAAGAAATAGATAAAATCATCAATGATAAAAGAGAGTCATTGATCAGCTGTTTCATGCAAACCCCACACTGAGGATTGAACTGGCAACCCTGGCATGTGTCCTGACCTCCTGGTTCATAGGTGGATGCTCAACCATGGAGCCAGGCCAGCTGAGCCTCAGCACTTTTTTTTAAGAATCTAGGTTTTATTTGTCTATATGTGAAATATCTCCATTTCAGGGTGACCCAAAAACATAAGGAAAAAATCCTGCAAAATGAGATGCATAGCAATGCACTGAGATGCGGGAACCTGAGTGAATCACAGACCAAGAGCCACGTCACGAGGCAGAGCTGAAATGGCTGGAATTCCAGAAGCAGAAAGGCCTGTCCTATCTGTTAGGTGCCTTCTCTGTGGATCTGAGGAAGGAAGCCTGTCTGGTGTGTGATGCTACTTTCCACAGGAAAGGTTTGCCAAGGCCGCATAGAGACTATAATGCCGTTCAAAGTTGTCTTCGGTGCAAAATGGGAACTATTTTCTCATTTCCTGACGTAGGCCGGGTGCTCTGCCAGATCTTGCATTCATTCTAATATTGACAATTCTACAAGGTATTGCTAAAGGTGAGAAAAGCGAAATTTGGAGAAATTAAGTGCCCAAAATTACACAACAGGACTGGGATTTAAACTCAGTCCCATTGGGCTCATACTTTTTTTCCTATACCTGCCTCTCACTATCCTTTTCAGCAGATAAAACGCTCCCCACACACCATCAGTGCCCCAGGCCTCCAGAACCATGAGACCAAATTCCTTTCAGAGCCACTGAAATGTATCCTGAGAGGATTCCCTAGCAGGTGCCCTTCAAATGTACTGTCATGATGAACACCTTTACCCACTTGTTCCTGAAGTTTCCTTGCGGGGAGGTTTTCTGCTCTACTTCTCAGAAAAGAGCAGTAAATATTTTTGCTTGCCTCTCTTCCCTGTCACTCACTGAACCCCAAAGTCACAATGTCATATCTGGTCAGTGATATTTGTGAGGGTCTGACATCCATTGGATCTAAGGGGCAGGACTGCTGCACTGTGAAGGTAACATACATAAAGCCACAGTCCCCTCTACATTACTCAATGTTCTATACAAAGCCGATAGAATATGAATTATTTAAACTCAGTTGATTCTAAAATTTAGAAGAACAAATAAGCAAAAGGATCAAGAAAATTCTAGGAGAGTTGGGATTGTGTGGGAGGGGAAGGAGATCACAAGATTTTATCCAGATCATTAAAGCCTACTATAAAGTGATTAAGAATGTGCAAGGCTAATGTATGAATAGATAGAGCAATCAATGGAAAAGAATAGAAAGTTTAGAAATAGACTTAAGGACATACGGAAATATAGTATGTGATAAGTTTAATATAGCTTAAAGAATAATGTCTCAAATCAAAAGAGAAAAGATAGATTATTCAATTAAAGACTTTAGTACAATTGGATGGTCGTCTAAAAATAATGTTGGATCTCATATTTCACATCTTATGTCAAGAAAAAAATCCAAGTAATATAAAAATTTTAATGCAAAAACAAAACATACCCTAACTGGTTTGGCTCAGTGGATAGAGCATTGGCCTGTGGACTGAACGGTCCCAGGTTTGATTTTGGTCAAGAGCATGTGCCTTGGTTGTGGGTACATCCCCTGTAGGGGGTGTATAGGAGGCAGCTGATTGATGTTTCTCTCTCATCAATGTTTTTTGGCTCTCTATCCATCTCCCTTCCTGTCTATAAAAATCAATAAAATATATTTTTAAAAAAACACATTACAAGTGATATAAGAAACCCTGGCACAATTATTTAATAATCTCAGAGTACAGAATATCTTTATATTTTTGACACACATAAAACACAGAAGTCACAATGTTCTGCATGAAAAAAAATCAGAGACAAATGACAGAACTGGAAGGGGAAAATATATGCAATAGATGCCATGCTAATTAACCTAAATATACTATAAAGAATCCCTTCAATTCAACAAGAAACAAGCCAAAGACTCAATCGAAAAATAGACATATCATATGAAGCAACTCTTCACAGCAAAGAAAACCCAAATGAGTTTTAGGACATATGAAAAGGGGTCCAGTGTCACTCACAATCAGAAAGATGCACTTTACAACCATCGGGAAGTATCATTTTGGCAGAAATCACACTTTTGGAGAAGACGGTATTGATGAGGGTGTGGGGAAACAGGCATTCTTCCACACTGCTAGTGGAAGTTGAAATTAGAATAACCTTTACGAAGGGCAATCTATAAATGCACATATTTTTGATCCAGCTATTCCACTTCTAGAAATTTATAGAACAAAAGATGCTCCTATATGCAAAATGACTTAAGTCCAAGGTCATTCACTGCAACAATGTTTAAATAGCAAAAGGCTGAAAACATCAACAGAATATTGGTTAAATACATTATAATACATTCACATAAAAAAATAAACTGTACAGCTTTAAAAAAAAATGGATGATGCTCTCTATGAGTATATTGTTAAGATAAAATTCAGAGCCAGTGTGTTGTTGGGTTTAAGAGCAGGTTGTACTTGGGACCCCCAAGTTGGGTGGCAGTCCACAGAAGGCAACTCCTCTCCCTGCTCTTTCTCACTCCCTAATAAATGGTCTATTGACCCAACCCCCCCCCCCAAAAAAAAAAAAACACAGCTTAAAACAATGTGTAGAATGCGCAATCATTTGTGTTCCAAATAAAAAGAAAGGATAGGGCAGAGTAGAATATATATGCTTATGTGTGCATAGTCTAGCACTGGGGGTGGGGGAAATGCTAACAGTGGTTACTTAGATATTCAGAGTGGCCTCTGAGTCTCATCTAGAGAGTGAGAAAAAAACATTGATAGGTTGCCTCACACACATGCTCTGACCTAGGATCAAATCTGCAACCCTGGGTATGTGCCTTGACTGGGAATCAAACTATGGGATGACACTCTAACTACTTAGTCACACCCGCCAGGGGTACATTAATTTTAAAATAAAAATGATTATTTCCTTATCCCCAAGAAAGGAGTGTCATAGAGAGCTGAGGTATCTGATCTTCAATTTGGGCAGCAAGAGAGAATTGCTTAGAATACATACTTACATTTTTAACTACCCACCTTTTTATGCTCGATCGTTCCTACTGGGTTCTGAATAATATTAAAAATAACTGAGACTTCTTGTGCAGCAGGCACTTTAATTAAATACTCACCACCATCCTAGATGTGAAGATTATTATTATCCTCTTTTTTTTT
>PVJN01033250.1:0-23561 GCA_004026805.1 Lasiurus borealis | reverse complement strand
AGAAACTGGCTGGAAAATCTAATTCTCCATTCATTTCCATTTGACATTTACATTTTATGGGAAGAATGTTTATGTTCTTTAAAAAGTCTAAAAATCAGCCTGGCAGGCATGGCTCAGTGGTTGAACACTGACCTATGAACCAGGTCACTGGTTCAATTCCTGGTCAGGATACATGTCCAGGTTGTGAGCTTGATCCCCACTGTGGGGCATGCAGGATTAATGATTCTCTGTCATCAGTGATGTTTCTCTCTCTCTCTCTCTCTCTCTCACTTTCACTCTCTCTTCCTGTCTGAAATCAATTTTAAAAAATATGTATATTTTAAGTCTAAGAATTTAAAAAATCCCAAAAGCAACCAAAATAAACTGTTTGGGTTTACCTAGCTACTTACTAGTAACACTAACAACAGGAAGAGCCCGAATAACTGAATCCTGAGGTCAATTCCCACCATGTACTGTCTTTATAGTAGCAAAACCACTTACTGTCTTATTCATATTTAGAGACATTAAAGCACCAATAAATTAGGGCAACATGTAACTGTGGTCAGGCTCAGCTTTAAAGGTCAAGCTCAGCTGTAAAGGTGGCCAGACATCTTTGCCACTCAGGAAGGAAAGTATCTCTAAAACAAATAAAGAAAACCACTTCTTCAAATGGCTCCGAATAAAAAGGACTCTGAGCCCCACAGAGATTATGAAGCTGGCATAGAATGTTACATGATAGAAGGCAAACAGGTTTTGGAATCAGGTGGAACTAGGTTCAAATTCTAGCTATGTGACCTTTGTCAAGTCATTTAAGCTTTCTTGTCACAGCTATTTTATCTGTCAAATGGAGATAATACCTGCTACAAGAGCTATTCCTTTTGAGCTAACACAAGTAAACAGAGTGCCCAGCCCATAATAGATTTTCAAGCAATTTTAGTTCTTCTTTTTTTCTTGTCTTAGAATACACAATTAATATCAGAACTAGCCACTATTTTCCTAGAACGGACACTGCTTCAGCATAAATCTAAAAGTCAGCCCCTTGTTCCCTCATTCCCCTAACAAGACTCCATTGTTCTCAATGCCCTTCTGGATGTATCCCTCCAGTTGATCAATGAGGAAGCAAAATCAACAGACTCCAAGATTAGCCCACTGGGTGGAGATTAATGGGAAGAAATGCCTAGCCTTCAAAAACCACAGAGAACTTACCAAATATCAATTTTGAGCCCATTGGAAACTAAGAACTGAATCGTATCCACATGGCCACAGAGATGCAGAGCTGTGTTCCCCTGGTAATCCGTGGCCAGAAGATCAGCACCAAATTTATGCAACAGCTGGCAGATGTCTATGTTGCCGCGGGCTGCGGCGAGGTGAAGGCCCGTTCTGCCCCTGCTGTCACGAATGTTGGGGTCAAAGCCACTCTCCAGAAGCCGCTTGGAATAGTTAAAGTCTCCGTCGATGCAGGCTTGCAGCAAGGGCACGTTAGTCTGCGAGGAGTCGTTCACAAAAACGTAGGACATGGTTCTGATGTGGCGGCTGCCTGTAATGAAACGTGAGGTCAGACGCAGCGAAGCCAAACTAAATGGAGACAATGAAGTCACTTAGAAAAGCACTTTTTGTTCTCCTTCTTGGCCTCCTGCCGCCAACGAATTACCTCTCCAAACAGACTACAACCACGTTATCCATCACATTTTATTTTCCATTCAAAGGTCTTAGTTCCTTCGTATCTGCTGGGTCAAATTTGCAATTAAATTACTATAAAGCTTTATTTTGCCTTTCACCATGCAGAAAAGATTAAGCGGTTTTTTAAAGTTAAGCAAGATATAACTGCTTAGATTTCAGTTTAGAAAACAAAGATACATGTAGAAAGATGCATTTAGAAAACAAAGATACACATCCTTAGACTTCACACATACACACACACATGCAAGCACACGCTCCTCGTATTCTTATTTAAAACAAAGTAATTCCTTCATATGTTTGCTTCTTATTGTATTTGAGATATTCTATATGGTAAAACAACTATCTGCTCAAAAGTTAACTAATCAGCATTTAAAAAAAAAACACACAGCAAAATCAATACTCAGTGAGTTCCTGCTAACTTCTGTTTATAGTACGAACTTCAAATTTTAGTAGAAAGAGAAAAGCTAAGGACAGCAACAAACTCAGTTTAAAAATTGAAAATAGCATAAATCATTTCTGATTGTCCATCTTTTTTCGTTTTGAACTTTCTCCTCTGTTCTGTGGTTATCTAAATATCTGATTTCATCCCTGGCCGGTATGGTGCAGTTGGTTGGGCATTGTCCTATGCACTGAACGGTTGCTGGCTCCATCCCTGTTCAGGGCATTTGCCCAGGTTTGGGGCTCAATCCCCAGGAGGGGGAGTGCAGGAAGCAGCTGATCAATGTTTTGCTCTCACACTGATGTTTCTTTCTCTCCCGCTTCCTCTTTAAATTTTTTTAAAAAGCCCTAGCTGGTATGGTTCAGTGGATAGAGCATCAGCCACTGAAGGGTCCTGGGTTCAATTCCAGTCAAGGATACATGCCTGGATTGTGGGTTCAATCCCCAATAGAGGGCATACAGGAGGCAGCCAATCAATGATTCTCTCTCAACACTGATGTTTCGATCTCTCTCCCTCTCCTTTCCTCTCTAAAATCAATAATAAATATATATACACTTAATAAACATTTGTAAAAGATTTAATTAATTAATATCTAACTTTCCCAAACTCCCAGTGTTGAAGACTGAGATGAGGAAAACCAGGCTGTCCGGGAACAGAGGGGTGGGGCAGAGGCAGCAAAACCATCCGTGTCCTCTCTAGTGTTTCATCCACCTGAGTAGCGCAGCTTCAGCAGTCTGTCTGTCTACATCTCTTTCATTGATACTGCCCTACCCCAGTGGTTTCCCTCCCCACCTCTCTCTATCTCTATCTCTATTTCTCTATCTCAGTGTCTCTCTCTTAACCCCCTCGGGGTTCATGTAAGAATAAGTTAAAGCCTGACTGACTTTACTAAGAAACTGAAGACAAACCAAAACCAGAAAACCAGAGAGATGACTCCCACTCTAAGGTTACTGGAGCTTAGTCAGAGATGAGCTTGGCTTGTTACTTATCAGCCAAAGTCTGTCTTTCTGGAACACGAATAGAAGTGGGTGCAAGACCAGTCTAATCTTGTGCCTAACCTCCACCGTCCAGGTGTCAGGAGAGCGTGGCTGTGGTGTGAGGAGAATCCTGGCTCCTACACCTCACAGCCGGTCTCCCAGCAGAGCCCCTGGCCCTCTGGTCCTGGGCTTCCTCACACTGGAGCTCTGCAGCCGCCATAGGTTCTTGGTGCGAAGGGAAAACTTTAACAGATACTCCAGGCCTGTGCTGAGCCAGGCACTGCTCTAGAGTTCTCACTGGGTTTTATGCAACGTTCCAACAGCTCCATGAAGATCTACTGTACCCAAGTTTTAGTAGAGTCATTGAAGGATGCTAAGCCAAGAACACGGCACGGTCATTCGTTATGTTAGTCTTTCAGAAAGATTACTTAGTTGGCAATATGGAGACCTTAGATCGGAGGGGTCACAATTGGAGACCGGGAAATCAATCACAGGTCGTTGCAGAAATCCAGACAAGAAATGATGAGAACCTGCCGAGACCGGTTTGGCTCAGTGGATAGAGCGTTGGCTTGTGGACTGAAAGGTCCCGGGTTCGATTCCGGTCTAGGGCATGTACCTTGTTTGCGGGCACATCTCCAGTGTGGGGTGTGCAGGAGGCACATCTCTCATCGATGTTTCTGACTTTCTATCCCTCTCCCTTCCTCTCTGTGAAAAATCAAAATATATTTAAAAAAAAAGAAATGATGAGAACCTGACCGAAAGCAGTGGCAGAGAGAAGGGGAACACTGAAGAGGAATATATAAAATAAAATTAGCAAAACTTAATGACCCGTTGGATATAAAAAGTGAGAAGTTGTTCAAGGGAATCCTAAGTAAGGGGAAAACCTGCTTGTGATTAAGAATTATAGAGGTCAAGATAAAATAAACTTCATATTATGACATTATATAATGCTTTTAAAAGAAACTAACCCAATGAAAATTACTCAATAAAATTGTCAAGAATCTTCTTTTTGAGGATAATCTCCCTATTTCCCTCTTCAGCATTCACTGGATTTGATCATTAAAAAAGACAAATCTATCACAAACTTAAAAAAAAATTAAATACAACATAAGTGCTTTTCACGATGTAATGTGTTTTGGTTAAATTATGTATGAATAGATGCTGAAAAACAATTCAGTTGGTGTTTTTTGTTAGAATTCTTGTGGTTTGCAGACTGGGATTCTTCTGAGTGTTGGCTCAGTTAATAAAAAAAAGAAAAGAAAGACAAGCCTTTTTGGTTTATGTTTTTAAGAAAGAATAAGAGTAGTGTGTCTTGAGAGTTCCTTTGTGCCCTTGAGAAATTGCTAGCCTTGCTCCAAATTTAATAAGCTCAGTGATAGGTAACATTTCTCATGTTGAACAGGGAACTGAATCTGTCTTAAAGCAAGGCCACACAGAAAATATCAGTGTAAGCCTTAAGATGAGATCTTTTTTCAGTGGTCACCTGGCAGCTCTCTGCATTCCTAAGAGGGTTCAACAGGATAGCCAGAAACGTACCGGTGAGGATCTACAGTAAACAGAAAATTCAGTTATAACAAAGGTGTGGTGTGAAAAAGACCTTGCTGTTCTCTTAAACACGGACAAGCTGGTGCGGCCTGTGGGTATTTCCCAGAAAACCTATGGGAAAGGCATCAGCTTATGAGGCTAGTAAAGTAACTGACGAGTAATAAAGCCGTGAAAAGGAAGCACACACAGTAATGAAGTGGTAAAAAGAAAGAACAAACAGGATCTGTTGCCCACAAATAAGAAAAAAGGTCAGAAAGATAAAACAAAGAATCAAATTATGTGTCATCAGCAGAGAAAAAACTGCGCTCCCCAAATCCACTCAGTCGGCAGAATTCAGAATATTTTTCATGTCAATGGTGGCTAGATGGCCTCCTGTCTTCCCTCTTCTTTCCAGCGTGAAAGAAAGCCCGGCTCAAATCTTTCTGCGCTCCCCCCCCCACCCCCCATGGCTGACCCTGCTCCGGAACTGCTCCACTCCACGCTCTCGCTGGCACCAGTCAGGGGTCCCCTCTGCACCGGAGAGATATTTCGAAAACAGGAGAGATATTTCGAGAACCGTCTGTCCTGCTGTACTCTTATTCTTGAGGGCCTGTGGCAGAGGGGGCTCTGGACAGGCAACATCAATTTGTTAAGAAACATTTCCTGTGTGCCTGAAATGTGCCAGGGCCAGGCTAAGTGGCGGGTTTCAAAGTCCAAATCCCAAATGCACGGCTCTGGCTGCAAGTCAGGTTAACCGTTCACTGGTCATTCATGTCCACTGTGATCAAACCCTTTAAATAAACTGGTGCAGAGAAGTAATTATGGTACTTTATGTAGCTTCATTTACAAGATGTAAGTCAGGTTCCATCATCAGGGCTATCGGTGACAAATATATGTGAGGACCAGACCCACAATAGTGTCAACAAATAATATGACAACTGGGAATACACAAAACATCTGCCCTCCTCCACTGTCTCCTAGTTCTCTGCGACTCTCTGGTACAACCTAGACAAGCTTCCTCTCCCAGAGCCACTGCATCGATTTTCCGAGACAAATACTCCCCTTCACCTAAAGCCTGGCATTTTCCTTCCCCGGCCTGAGCCCTGGAGCTAAGTCTCTGACGAAAGCCTCTCTCTAATACATAATCTGGGTTTAGTTTCCATGTGAAAATGGTGCAGGGTGCGTTACTCCGAAGACAGCAGGGTTCACATTATGAGAAGAACAAGTTTTATTTCTTATTTGGAGAGAGAATTATAGATTATAAAGCCATCCCTGCCCATAATCTTAATGCTCCCTTAAATCCACAGGAAAACACTACTGCCATTTTCTTTTAATCTAACACGGCCCTATAAGAAAATAAACTTGATCAAATTACAGATTTATGTGATGTCAAACAATATCATACAAATACATTAGACCTAATTCCTAGAAACCTGCCAAGAAAATGTCTATGACCCCAATTAGATCTTAACCACCAGAAATCTATTCATAGCTTCCTCAAGAAGTTATGGAACTGAATAAAATCAGGAAGATTGTCTTAGAAGGGCCACGGAAATACTAAATTATCAGATCATATGGCTACAATTCCAATTTTTAACCTTTGAGTTATCTAACCAAAATAAAGACAAAATATGTGAGTATTTGAGATATTAATGAAAAAAACAAAAAAAGGTAGGCCTCTTTCTGGAAGCATGGTATTAAGTAAATTTAAAAAAGAATTGAGAATCCCATCCTTTTAGGATATGCCAGTACTCTGAAGAACATTTGAAGAAGGAAGTATATAAGTAGAATCCTCTAAATTTTACTCCTAAAGCTCAAAAAGAATTACTAGGTGTTCAACAGGAGTAATTTTTAGATGGAGCTAGATCCACCATGACAGGTACATTTTTACTTTATTTCTAAATTTGTGGAGAATTCACATTTTTGTCTTATTTCCAACAGTTTAATCTAATTTGACTGGGTCTAAAATTCTTAACTTCATGCAATAAAGGTGAGGTTAATGTGAGATGTGTGAATTACAGAATGCTACTTTAAGGAAGGCCAGTTCATTATGTTTAAGTTCATATAATAATTAAAAGTAGGCTAATCACATATTACTTAGTAGAGGTTCTTAAGAAATCGAAGCTTAAAAAAAGGGAAAAAAGAATTTGTTTGTATATCTATTATTATGCAAATAACTGTTGAGCAACATCTGAGATACATAATAGTTAACATTTATTAATTACTATACTCAAGGCACTATTTAAGTGTTTTTTCTTGTAATCACTGCTTATAATCCTCATAAAAATTCTGTAAGGTACTATCATTATCCTCATTTTATAGGTAAAAAAAATTAAGTCATTTAGTTTGTTTTTATAAGATTCTTTTTAATATAATAAATCAGTTTAACAAACCTTTCTATCAAAGATTACATAAAGGGAAACATTAGTTCTAGTCCACAAATTCTGAATTAACTACTTACAATTCTTTTATTGAAAATAAACTTCTTTTTAAACTGTGGAAAAATAATATCTGGAAATGTTTCTTACTTTACAGGAAACATCAGTTCAGCTCATATATTCTGAATTAACTCTTAGCAATCATCTCACATAAATAAAATTTTAAAAGTGTGAAAAACAACAATAAAATATCTGGAAATGATTCCTACTTTATAAGAAGTGACTAAATTCCTGGACTCATTATTTTCAAGTATTTCTTATTCAAGTAGCGAAAAAACACCTAAAATTTTCTTTCTCCATCAGGAAATTTTAAACAATAAGAAAAGGATTTCTGATATGTATTTCCTGCAATATTTATATTACTTTATTATTTGTTTGGATTATTAAGATATAGATACAATTCAAGTTTTAGAAAGATATTATTTTCAAATAAATCAAAATTAAATTTTCACAAAGGGAATATTGGTCATCTTGGATATTTTATTTCACTCTAATACCTTTCAGTATTATCCAAAATATTTACTGTGTAATTTTACCATATTTAAAATTCTTAGTAAGATACTTCTCCCACTGAAAGTTTTCAGCTTGTAACTTGTCCTATCTCATAGCGGGAATATGCTAATTGACCATCACGCCCCGGAGTCCCCCAGTCTTCTCAACCCCCCAGCTGCCTCAGGCCGGCTCAAGGCACGGACAAGCCTGGGATGGCAGCTGCCCAGCTGACACCCCAGGTGCAGGCAAGACTCAGATGGTGGCTGCCCAGCCCAGAGGATCAAGTTACCAGGGCCAGCTGATGCTTGCACTGCTGGCAGTGGCAGCAGCAGAGGTGTGATGGGGGCGTCTCCGTCCTGATGGCCAGGTCGCCTCCCACCCCTGAGGACTCCTGGACTGTGAGAGGTGGCAGGCCAGGCTTGAGGGAACCCATTCCAGTGCATGAGTTGTCATGCACCGGGCCTCTAGTAATTATGTAGTAAGACATTAATTTAAGCAATGGGAGGTCAATCTGCAGTCTTTCGTGCACATATCGTGCTTCTGTAAAAATTTATTTGATATTTTTAAAGAAAACACGTTTTTCCCTACAGCAACACTTTATTTATGTGGCCTAATGGTGCCACCTTGTGGCCTACCTGGGCTTCAGGCACAACTTGAGCATCTGGTAGAGGTATAAACAAGAAGAGTGCCACTGAAGTTTCTCCAATTTCAGTTACTTCTCATTATAATCCTCACTAGTTCCGAATTTGTGAAAATTTAGAATTCAGATGAGGTTAAATTTTCCTTTTGAAAATCTTACCAAATTAATGTCATAAATATGATTCCAGTCCAATTCCGAAATCTAAATCTCATTGATCTCACTTCAGCAGATTGCATTTACACAGAATTAAAGTGCCACAAAAATGGCATTCTTGCTTATTCATTTACTTGGTGTTATTTAAAAATATAGAAATTACAACTTTTGCAAAAGAATTCCTTATTTTCTAAATGGTCCACAAAATTTAAAGCATGTTTCACCTAAAATAGTTTAAAGGCACACAGGATTGTGCTGGTAGGCGAAACTTCAATATTTCCATGAAAATTCAGAGGTGGAATGATCATTTAGGATCTTCTAATCCAATCTCCTTATTTTATAGATAAGAATACCAAGAACCAGAAAGGCTGCAATTTTTTTTTTTAATCATCACTGGAGGATATGTTTATTGATCTTTAGAGAGAGAGAGGAGAGTGGGGGAGAGACATGATGTGAGAGACACACTGACTGGTTGCCTCTGGCACATGACCCCAACCCACTGGGGATTGAACCTGCAACCCAGGTATGTGCCCTGGGGAGGAATCAAACCTGACTGAGACCCTTCAGCACATAGGCCAATGCTCTAATCACTGAGCCACACCAGCCAGGGTGCAGAGAGACATTTCGATAAAAGAGGCAGCACAACTTGGCAATAGGAAAAGCTGACTGATAATAGGACTGAAATTGCCACCAAAGTGAAAATGCCTAGATCAGTGGTTGGGAAAAGCAGCTCACGAGCCGCAGTTTGCCGACCACTGACCTAGATGACCTGTTCTAACAATGTCATGCTTGGGACTTAAAAAAAAAATCATGTAAATTTCAGGTATACAACATTATTAATTTAACATCTGTATACTCTAAAAGTAATCACCCCTGGCCCTAGCTGGTGTGGCTCAGTGGTTGAGCATGGACCTATGAACCAGGAGGTCACAGTTCCATTCCCAGTCAGGGGACATGCCCAGGTTGTGGGCTTGATCCTCAGTGTGGGGCGTGCAGGAGGCACCAATCAATGATTCTCTCTCATCATTGATGTTTCTATCTATCTCTCTTCCCTTCTCTGAAATCAATATACATATATACACATACTACATATGTATATATGTACCAGTTTGTGCATATATATGTATGTATACATAGCCTATCTAATAAAAGAGTAATATGCAAATTAACCATCACTCCGCTATACCCACAAGCCAATCTGGAGTGAGTATGCAAATTAACCTTGACCAAGATGGCTGCAGCCACAAAGAGAACAGGAGGGAAGCTTGGTTTTCCCTGGTGATGGAGGAATCCAAGTTTTCCACACACCCTGTCTGGCCCAGGCCTCCACTCAAGGCTACAAAGTTTCAATTATAGAAGATAAACAAATCCCAACAAAAATGGCAGCAGACATGGAGCTGGAGAGAGCAGGAGGTTAGGGTTGCCCCCCAGCAATGGAGGAAGCCAAGCTTCTGCAGCCCTGGCCTGTCCTGGCCTCCACTTAAGTCTACAAAGTTTTCATTGTAGAAAATATATAAATCCAAGATACCAGGGCCTCAGGTTACCAGGGGGCGTGGTCAGCCTGAAAAACACCACAGGCTCCTCGCTCAGGCCAACCCACGCCCAAAAGGAAAACCCACCCTGATCTGGGAGACCCTTCAGGGCAAATCAGCTGGTCCCCACCCGTGCACCAGGGCTCTATCCTATCTAATAAAAGAGTAATATGCAGATTGACCATCATTCCAACACATAAGATGGCTGTTCCCATGTGGTCAAAGATCATGCCCCCATGTGGACACAAGATGGCCAGCACAAGATGGCCAGCAGGAGAGGGCAGCTGGGAGGGACTAGGCCTGCAAGGGAGGGCAGTTGTGGGCGATCAGGCCTGCAGGGAAGGGCAGTTGGGGGGGACCCTGGTCTGCAGGTGGGGGCAGTTAGGGGTGACCAGGCTTGCACGGGAGTAGTTAGGGCAGTGGTTCTCAACCTTTCTGAGAACCGCTAGCAAAGTCGCCTAAGACCATTGGAAAACATAGATATTTACATTACAATTCATAACAGTAGCAACATTACAGTTAGGAAGTAGCGACAAAAATAATTTTATGGTTGGGGATCATCACAACATGAGGAGCTGTCTTAAAGGGTCGCGGCATTAGAAAGGTTGAGAACCACTGGGTTAGGTGGTGGTCAGGCTGGCAGGCAGAAGCGGTTAGGGGCAATCAGGAAGGCAGGTGGCGGGCGAGCAGTTGGGAGCCAGCAGTCCTGGATTGTGAGAGGGATGTCCCACTGTCCGACATCCCTCCAGGGGTCCCAGATTGCAGAGGGTGCAGGCTGGGCTGAGGGACACCGCCCCACCCCCACATGAATTTCAGGCACCAGGTCTCTAGTGTGTGTGTGTGTGTGTGTGTGTGTGTGTGTGTGTTTAGAGAGAGAGAATGTATAGATATAACTTGTCCTGGGTGTGTGTGTGTTTATAGAAACAGAGAGTGTGTATAGATATAACTTGTCCTGGGTGTGTGTGTGTAGAGAGAGAGAGAGAGAGAGAGAGAGAGAGAGAGAGAGAGCTTGAGAGAGAGCATAGATATATAACTTGTCCTCGAAGCAGCGCACTGTGTTGCAAAATCTGGGGAGTAACAACCCGCCTCTCAGCTTCGCATGTTAATTACGGGGCAAATGCTGGTTTTTTTCTTTTGTTGTTTGTTTGTTTTTAACCCGGGGGCCGGGGGCAGGGCCATTCTAGGCACCCACCCACCCATCCACCCACCCACAACCGCGGCTCCTCGCCACCGACCGCGGCCTGTGGCTCCTACGCGGCCAACGCGCTCGCGCGGCCCAGGCCCCGGGCGGAGGCCGGCCCCGTGCGGCCCCGTGCGGCCCCGTGCGGCTCGGCTCGGACCGCACCTCCGGGCCCCGCGCCGCCGCGCCCCGCAGGCCTCCCCGGCCTGACAGCCGCGAGGACCGGTCCTGCCCGGCGGCCGCCGCGGAGGTGCGGGGAGCCCGCGCGGCCAGGCCCCGGGCCGCCTCTCCCCGGCGCCTCGGGGCTGGCAGGGCGGGTGTCGGCGGCTCCCGCCCCGGCGGCCCGGGCCCCCGCCCAACGTACCTGGGGATCGGCGAGCGGCGGTGACAGCGGCGGTGACAGCGGCGGCGCCTTCCCGGCGGCGAGGATGGCGGCGGCGGAGGCGAGCGGCGGCCACCGAGACCGGCTCAGCCCGTCGGGGCCAGAGCGGCCTCACGCTGCGGCGGCCGCGCGCCCCCTGGCGGCGGACGGCGCGCTCGGCGGCTTGGCGGGCTCTGGATCAGAAACGCAGTCTCCTCTGAATTAAGCAAAATTCCCAAACTGTGGCATAGCAGAAGGGGAAGGCGTTTTTGCAACTTTCACGTGCTTCCCTAAATAGACATCCTAAGTGAAGGAACTCCAAGGCAAGGACAGCGGGATGAAGAGCTCTAGGCATCAATGAACAATTGCGGGCTGCTAGGTAAGTCGCCCTGTAACCCAAATAGATATATTAGTGTTAGCAACTAACGAATGACGGAGTGCTCTCACTCTAAAATAGGACCCTGAGTTTTTATTTCTTTAAAAACGGTTTAAATATTTATATCCCGTTTTTTTAGGGTTTCCAGACTAAATGCAACATACATGCATAAAGACAAAACTAAAAAGAGGGGAGAGGAGGGGTGGGAGTTCATTTACTGAAAATAAGTTTTTTTCTTTTAATGTACCAACTCCAGTCCTACCGCCCAGAAGTCTTCCCTCTGCACCCTCCCCTGAATTCTGGCATACTTTGCCCACCCCTGCCACCCTCATGCCCGCCCATTCAAGGACTGTTATGCAGTCTAACCGTTTGCTCTTGAAAGTGTCATGTAACTCTTTAGGATTATTGTCAATTTTGAGAATAAAAGAGAGGGGGGTGGTTGGGGGGATCCATGTCCTTGCCTTCTCCAGCTCCTAGTGCAGTGGTTCTCAACCTGTGGGTCTCGACCCCTTTGGGGGTTGAATGACCCTTTCACAGGGGTCGCCTAAGACCATCGGAAAACACATATTTCCCATTTCCAATTTCTTTCATGTTAGGAATTATAAGATTTCAGGGTATTCCGCATTTTCTTGTGAGTGACTAATCACAAATATTATTCTAATGGACGACACTTCTAAATCAATTTGTCATGGGCGTCCTTACGATTGTGTGTTAAGTTTGTAATATTTTCATTGCCGCCTGCTTAATTATGTCAAATCAGCCAAGAATTGCAACCTTTTCCCAAAGTGTTCAAACAATTCACCCTTCCTCATTAAATGCTCTATTAAACGATCTCAGAGTCTGTTCACTGCTTCTGTTTAAATGTATCTCTCCTCTCCTTCACGAAGCACTGTTTTTGTTCGATCTGAGAAATGTAGGGACGATGGCAGCTTTTTTCCTTGATGAGATTCAGGGAATGAATTGCATGCTGCCCATAGTTTGTGACTCCTTCATGTCACCACACCTGGGGACTTTGGCACGATGGGGTGGGCGTAAGGACTATTTGTGGAAGCCACTCCCACACCCCAGCAATAAGTGAGCACCCCTGGAAGCGACCACAAACCACAGAATCTTATCCCACTAACTGCAAACCAAAGTACCCCCAACTGCACTTATGCTCAGCCAGAGCCCCAGAATGTCTGCAGCTACTCCACGCCACTCACCCGAAGGAGAGGAGAGTCTCTGAGAATTCTGAGCGAAGAGACAGCCACCTTCACCACGGCAGTAAGGGATTTTAATTGTGCCATTTCACTGGGCCCTGTGGGCAAATCCCAGGGTCCCGGTCAGGCTGTTGGAAGGGGCTTGCATGAGGGAGGCTGTGGTATTAGTTCCCTGGTGTCACTGTAACGAATGACCACAAACTCAGAGACTGAAAACAGCACCAATTGATTCTCTGGCAGTTCGGGAGGTCGGAAGTCCAAAGGAGTCTCACTGGGATAAAACCAAAGTGTAGGACCGAAACCGGTTTGGCTCAGTGAATAGAGCCTGCGGACTGAAGGGTCCCAGGTTCGATTCCGGTCAAGGGCATGTACCTTGGTTGCTGGCGCATCCCCAGTTGGGGGCGTGCAGGAGGCGGCTGGTCGATGTCTCTCTCTCATCAATGTTTCTAGCTCTCTATCCCTCTCCCTGCCTCTCTGTAAAAAAACAATAAAATATGTTAAAAAACAAACAAAAAAAAAAACAACAAAGTGTAGGCAGTGCTGCACTCCTTCTGGAAGCTCTAGGGTTTGGGGTGATGGTGGTAGTGGGGGAAACCATATCCTTGCCTTCTCCAGCTCCTAGAGGCTGCCCACACTCCCTGGCCCAGGACGCCTTCCTCCGCCTTCAAAACCAGCAGCGTAGCATTTCTCTCTGACCTCCGCTTCTGGCCTTGCATCTTCCCTTAGTTTGACCCTCCTGCTTCCCTGGAAGTACCGGACACGCCTGGATGATCCAGGACATTATTTCCATCTCACGGTCTTTTAATCACATCTGCAAAGTCCTTGTTATCGTGCAAGATAACACAGCCGCTGGCTCGGGGGGATCAGGAGATGGACATCTTGGGGGGATGTTCTTCAGCCCACCACAGATACCCCGAAGCTTCAACTCCATTCCCTTCCAGTAAGTCTGCCTCTTCTTCCTCATTTCCGAAATCTAGCTGGTGCCGAGTTCTGAGGGGGAGAGTCCCAATGGGAAGGAACACCTGCAATTACACCTGGGACCGGTGCTATGGGGGGACAGAGAAGAGATGCTAGGAAGGGAAAGAATATTCCAAAATATTGGGACCTAATTTATTTTTATTTTTTAATATATTTTTTTGATTTTTTACAGAGAGGAAGGGAGAGGGATAGAGAGTTAGAAACATCGATGAGAGAGAAACATCGATCAGCTGCCTCCTGCACGCCCCCTACTGAGGATGTGCCCACAACCAGGATACATGCCCTTGACTGGACTCGAACCCGGGACCTTTCAGTCCGCAGGCTGACACTCTATCCACTGAGCCACACCGGTTTCGGCAGGGGACCTAATTGAAACGGAAGGGCAGCAATGTCTCTGAGGAAGGAAGACCGCTGAGATGCAGAGGATGAGGAGTTAACCGTGCAATGGACAGGGAAATGCTCCAGGCAGAGCAGGCCAGCTGTGTGGCCTGGGAAGAGGGGGCAGGGCAGAGGGTCAGTGCAGTGCAGCTGTATCCCGGCCACTGCATCCTTAGCGCTTAGCACAATGAGTGGAACAGAGGGGGTGGTTAGTAGTTCTCAACTTCGGCAGCACATTGCAAGCCACACAGGAGCTTAAAAACACCAACACCCAGGGCCTGGTCAAGAACAAGCCAGAACCGTTTGGAAGGACAATACAGCCCAGTACCTGCATTTTTCACAGCTTCTCGGAATTCTGGTGCCCAGCCGGGGTTCAGGATCACTCTGTCCCATACAAGTAAATGAGTGGGTGGATGGATGGATGGATGGATGGCAGCATTTGCTTGGGGTAGGATTTTCCTCTAGGAGGTTTTCTTTCTTTTTAAAAAAATATATTTTATTGGTTTTTTACAGAGAGGAAGGGAGAGGGATAGAAAGTTAAAACATCGATGAGAAACATCGACAGCATGCCCCCTACTGGATATGTGCCCGCAACCAAGGTGGTACATGCCCTTGACCGGAATCGAATCTGGGACCTTTCAGTCCGCAGGCCGATGCCCTATCCACTGAGCCAAACCGGTTTCGGCTAGGAGGTTTTCTTATGCGTAAGGAAAAGAAGGCTTTTGGCTACATTGGATTATATTTTCCAAAAAATGCAGAAAAGACTTTCAAAATCATAATGAAATGCTCAATGGAAGAGATTCAACCTGATCTAGCAACCACCTCAGTGTAGCCGGTTGTCGCTGCATAAAAGACCTGTGCTGGCATGGGGAGGTGCTTTTTCAAAACGTGCAAAGGAAGGGCTGGGAGAGGGTAATTCTTGTGAAACTCTAGTTTACAGCCCAGCAGGCATTTTGGCGTTTTGGTAGTACTCACCAATGACCATCAGAGGGAGACATGCTCCGAGCGTGTTTCCACAGGTGCCCAGCCCGCACAGAACTGGTGTCAATCAGGTGTCTCTTCAGGCGGTGGGATCTCCAGGCAGGACCGTTACATGAGTCAGCCTCAGGGTGTGAGACAAGTGGCATATATTTATCTGCACAGTTAGATTCAGTTCAGTTCGCCAACCGTTTAAACAATTAAACCACTGAGGGGAGGGAGTGGGGGTTGTGTGTGTGTGTGGGGGGGGATGAAGTGTGTATGTGTGACAGCATTGTATTTGCAAAACTAAGGGGAAACTTTGAAGACTTAGACTTAGAGAATCATATTTTCCTCCAGCAACCAGCACAGCTAGGAATTAAGTATTCAACCAAAAACGCTCTCCCTTTGTTAATATATATATATCCACATCTATATCCATATCTATATCCATGTCCATGTCCATATCCATATCCATATCTATATCTATCTATACAAAAAGGTAATAAGCAAATTAGGCCGGGACTCCGTTATGGGTCACCACCAGACAGGAGGAGGTTGTGCGTGCAGGTAAGGCCCAGAGCGGAGATGGACCTGCTTGATCTGGCGCAGCTGCTCACAGCCCCGGAGCAGACAGTGGGGACCACTGCGAGTCAAGCTCGGGTCCCACCCCCACACCCGCCGAGGGGCGCCTAGTCATACAGCAGGCGTTGGGTTGCCTCCTCTGGAGAATTCAATCGCTGCAGGGCCTCTAGTTGTAAAATAGCATCTTAGATGGCCTTGCGTTTTGGAGTTACAAGATAACACTGGACCCCCGGAAAGAAGGAAAGAGCTTGGATCCTCACTGCAACACCCTTTTATAGATTTCCTCCGCACTGGCCCACTTATGCCAGAACCGCGCAGATTTTCACCGTGTGTCAGGCAAAGTGTTGTATATAGGGACCAGCCCCGATTCACCTTCCAGTCTACAAGTTACTGGGTAACTGGTCGTTAGTAAGGGGATACCTTTTGCAGGGTCGGAAGCAAACATGGTTGCTTCGAAAAGCCTTGAACGGTGACGAGGGAGAGGCGGGGTCTAGGCAGGGAGGCCTTTACAGAACGCTGGTGCCTACGTCCAGGACTAACCCAACTTGTGAACCTAACACTCCCGACCAACAAGTACAGGCGTTTTTTCACATTTTTACGGGGGCGGGGGAGTGAGTAGGTAATGCAAGCTGCTCTGAGTCTGTGCATTTGTTTTAAGGCAAACAGAATGAGAAAAGACTTACAAGTGGTCATGTTTCTTGAAAACACCAGAGAAGTGTATTTTACAGTCTCTCTGCCAAGCGTACAAGGCACATTAAAAAAAAAAAAATGGCTGAGACCGGTTTGGCTCAGTGGATAGAGCGTCGGCCTGCGGACTGAAGGGTCCCAGGTTCGATTCCGGTCGGGGGCATGTACCTTGCTTGCGGGCACATCTCCACTGTGGGGTGTGCAGGAGGCGGCTGATGGATGTCTCTCTCTCATCAATGTTTCTGACTTTCTATCTCTCTCCCTTCCTCTCTGTAAAAAATCAATAAAATATATATTTTTAAAAATGGTGTTAGTTGCTTCTAGTTTTATTTTTTTGTCTGCTTGTTTGCTTTGTCAATAATCCAGTAGGATTTTTTTTTTTCAAGTCTAAGGTAAGGGAGTTTGCAACAGGGCGGTAAGGTCTTAGGACTTTTCTACTGTTCGTTCGCTGTCTAAGGCCTCAGCCCATCTTCCCTGTGACCCCCAGACGACATGTCGCCAGCTTTAATTTTGACAAAGGGAAAAGAGGAGATGAGGTAAGAAAGAGGGGGAACAACCCAGAGTTAATTGCCAAAGACAAGCCATTATATACATAATTGATGGAAATCCAGTTACCTGCAAGAATCCTAGGTTTCACCACTCTTGTGTGGTATTCAGTCGCTACAAGAAAATAAACTCTGAAATACAGTCTTGCTATTTTTCTCCCGTAACCTGGTGCTACCCAGGGGCTGGGCTATGGATCTGAGTTCCTCCTGCATAGGAGGTGGACTTGTTGGCCTGATGCCTCCTGAAAGCATCATGCTCCCTCCCCTCCACCCACCACCACCATCAGCTGTTGGGGAGCAAAGTCTGGAACTCAGCTCTCTAGTTAACTGCGTTTTGATTGGAACTTGCCTCCAAGTGGTTGCCTTTTGCCACGTTTATGTTGAGTAACTGCCATTTCACTCGTTTTACTCCCCATTTTTTGTTCTGCTGGAAATCAGCTTCTGCACTTCCCTTGCCTGGGACCCAGGTCTGCATCATCGCTTCCTCTGCACACCAGACCCCGTTCCAAAGGATTGGGGCGCCCCAGAAATCCCGCAGGGCCCCGTTCCCGGTGAGAATCGGAGCGCGCCTGGGCCCAGCAAAGCCAGCTCACACGTACCATCTGCAGCCCGCTGCTCTGGCGTCTCCACCGCAGACAGCTGCCGCATCGCGGCGTGTGCTCACGGGGACAGAGGGAAATCCCATCCGGAAACACGGCCAACTCTGTGTTCCCACATCATTCGGCGCAAGAACAGGGCAAAAGCCCTCGTGTCGGTGCCTTTAAATCAACGGAATCTCTAACCTCTTCCAAGATATCACACGAGCAGAGCCCATATGGTGAGCGGAAGACTTTGCCCCACAGATAAAGGACCTGGGCTAGGCAGGGCTAGACCAGAGACCAAGTTCACCATGTACTTCTCCTAACGCTCAATTTTTCTTGCCTGGAAAATCATTATACAAATGACTTACTTCTTAAGAATACAACAACAACAATAACAAAGAATACAACAAGTAATTATTATAAAGTAACTTATATTCCAAGTGCAAATATACCTCAATAAAGTGTGTAATACTTTAATAATAAAGATTTAAAATGGGAAAGAAAGAAGTAAAGCTGACATGATACTGTACATAAAAAAAAACAAAAGACTCCATCAAAAAACTAAAATGAATTCGGCACAGTAGTGAGATACAAAATTAACACCAAGAAATCTATGGCATTTCTATACACCAATAGTGGACTTAGGAAAGAGAGACTAAAAAAGTAATCCCATTTACCATCACACCAAAACAATTAAGATAGCTAGGAATAAACTTAACTACGGAGGTAAAAGACCTATTTGCGGAAAACTACAGGACATTGCAAAAGGAGATAGAGGAAGACGTAAACAGATGAAAGAACATACCATGTTACAAAATTGGACAAATCATGCAAAAAAATGAAAAGTGTGTTGTTGGGGCAGGGGAGACTACAAATACAAGAATTAAAAGCCATTTTATAAGGAATTATCAGTTACCCGTGCCATACTTTGTGTAAGTTAACTCAGCACATCTTATTTTGGGGTGATGAGTGACATCGAAATACACCTGACATCTGCCCCCCTGGCGTGGCTCAGTGGTTAAGTGTCAAACCCGAGAACCAGGAGGTTACTGGTTCGATTCCCAGTCAGGGCCCAGGCCAGGTTGTTGGCTTGATCTCCAGTAGGGGGTGTGCAGGAGGTGTAGCCACTTAATGGTTCTCTCTCATCATAGATGTTTCTCTTTCCCTCTCTCTGAAATCAATAAAAACACATTTTAAAAATTACATCTAATTTCTCAACTTTTATTTTTCTGGGATCGCTGATGATAGGATTGAGATCAGAATAATAAAGGAGAGAAGTTCCTTTCCTTCCATTTCCCACCATCCCGAGTCCTCAGCAGCCCGGTGGACCACGGACCACACCCTGCAGGAAGGAGGGATGATGGAGAAACATCCGGAAATGCAGAGTGGTCTGCTTTGCTGAGTTTTGTATTTTAGGATCAATTTGGCCTCTATTTTCTCACCAAGGCTTGGGACCTAATTTGGTTTCCCACAGATGAAGACTACTCAGCTCTTTTCAGATTTGCTTAGAGGGTGAAATAAAGATGTTTTCTAACTTAGATATTTCACATACAGTTTTCTCCGCCATCATCCATGTGGGGCTGTGTGCCAGCCATAAGCTTACTGCGTACGGACCTAGCTGTCGGTTGTCCCACTTCACGGCAGAACGACCATTTGCCTATACATCTCTATTAAATAGGATCTTAATTTTTGGTTGTTAAATTATTTTTCCACTGAGGATATTTCCCCATTGATTTTTAGGGAGAGTGGGGGAGAGAGGGAATGACAGAGAGAAACACTGGTGGGAGAGAAACACATCAATTGGTTAACCAGTCAAGGGCCCGAGCCAGAGAGGAGCCTGCAACCAAGGTATGTGCCCTTGACCAGAATGGAACCCGCCCGGGACTCCTTGGTCCGCAGGTGGATGCTCTCTACCCACTGAGCCAAATTGGCGGGGGCCAGAGTTGCCTACCTTTATCAAGGTCACGCGCTGCCTGGTGTCTTCCGTGCCGTTGGGAAGGTCACGCTCCAGCGATGCCACCTGAAGACTGAGGTCCACGCCGGGAGGGGTGATGGGCATCTTCTGCAGGGGCCTGCAGGGGGGAAAGCCACGCTGGCAGCTGGAGTTCAGACTGTTTACCCAATAACGACATGTGTTGGCCCAGAAGTGACCCCAACCCACCAACTCCTCCTCCTAGGTGAAAACAGGCCCAGCAATCCCGAAACGCTGACGGCCCTTCTTCGCGCACAGAACTGTTAGGGAACGTGCCATTTTGCCAAGGAAATTCTGAATTGTTTTCTACTATCCAAGTTCCTTTATTCTGCACAGAATATACGGCGAATGCCCTGCATTACTTGTGTTTTCTTCTCCTATTCTGATATACAGTGGTACCTTGAGATATGAGTGCCCTAAGATACGAGATTTTGAGATACGAGCCGTCGAGCGAGCAATTTGTGCTTTGAAAATACGAGCAACAGTTGAGATAGGAGTAATCGCACGGATCGGCCGGCTGCACACGACCCACTAGTTTACCTCGACTTGTGCGTCTCATAGTTTCCCACGCCTCAAGGTTACGGAACGAATTAAACTCGTATCTCGAGGTACCACTGTATATGTATTGATGATAATCTCTACATGTTAAAAAAAATAATTAACAATGCTTCTGTGTTGGCCACCCTCACATAAGGAAGAAACTGTCTGACTTATGCGATGAAGCTGCTGCATTCACGCATGCACACTGATCCCTCTTCCTCTTAGCATCATCTCCGAACTGCCCCCTGAACCTCAAGCTGCGCTGGCACGGAGCGGCTCCTTCTCCCCCTGGTGTCTCTCTCCTCCCTCTCTGTGTGTGCCCCAACTCCGCCTCCACGTGGCTCCACTCTTTCTTCAAAGTCCCTGTCCCCCGTGGGCTTTCTTGACCGTCCCCAAACTCCCTCCACGCACAGGCCCGCCCCACATTGGACCCCTACTTTGCGCTGCCTGGGGTTCTTCACTCTTCAGGGTCAAGTTGAAACCTAACAAATGGACAGCATTCAACAATTTTGACCTCCACAATAGCAAGTGCATATAGTGCACCTAATATATGCGTCTCCTCACCCCCCATACAGTTTTCCTTCACATTGCTAGTGTCTGCAATAGCCCTTACACAGAGTAGGTGTTTGCTATTAAAAAGAAATAGGCTTTGCCCTAGCCAGCTTGGCTCAGTGCAGGGGTCGGCAAACTTACTAGTCAACAGAGCCAAATATCAACAGTGCAACAACTGACATTTCTTTTGAGAGCCAAATTTTTTAAACTTAAACTACATAGTTAGGTACATCGTTATTAACTTAATTAGGGTACTCCTAAGCTGGCCTTTGCTAAAATCTCAAGGGGCCAAAGAGCCGAATGTGGCTCTCAAAGCCACAGTTTGCTGACCACTGGCTCAGTGGATAGAGCATCAGCCTGCATACTGAAGGGTCCCAGGTTCGATTCTGGCCATGGGCACATGCCTGGGTTGCAGGCTCAATTCCCAGTGGGGGGTGTGCTGTAGAAAGCAGCCCATCTATGATTCTCTCTCATCATTGATGTTTCTATCTCTCTCTCCTTCTCTCTTCCTCTCTGAAATCAATAAAGAATTTTTTTTGGAAAAAAAAAAAAGAAGAAACAGGCTTCGACTATTCTTAAGTTAGCCAAATGGTAGATAACTTTCTGTTTTCATCTAAAAATACATTCTAACCCCGTAATACACTTACCACGGATGATGTGGGTTGTTTATGATGCCCCCTGATGAAATTTCCTTCTACAGTCTAAAACAGAAATATAAGACTTTATGGTACTAGAAGTTATGGCTAGAGGCACTGCTTTGTAAATACTACGGGCTTTAATAGATTCTATAATTCTAAATTATTACTCGGAGAATTTCCAACAGTAAATTCTACGTTCACTGGAATATATTTCATGTTTATTGCATAATTAGTCATACAACCCAGTTAGAAAAGAACATCAGAGTATGACACTTCATCTAATTACATTTCATCGATTCTTCTGTCCTTCTCCCTTACTGCGGTCATAATTCTCTATATGTGACATTAATTATCATCATAAACTGAAGCTGGATAGGGAAAAATCTAGTGAATAAGTAAGTATGCATATCTGTAACGCTGAGAGACTTACAAGGTATCTGATACGGATACCCACTGCTTTCCAAAACAAAAGTAATCAAAACGGCATGATGACCACTGAACTGAACGCAGCATTCTAAGGGCAGAATGCAACGACAAGAGTAATGGAGAAATGGAGAACTCTGTATATTACTTTGAGGACAGCCACAGCAGTAGGCTCAGAGTGACGTAAGGAAATAAATCACTATTTCCTCCCCCTCCTTTACACCAGTAAAGTCTGAATTTCTTTTTTCCACGATTCCGTTTCTTAGAGCCACAGCCGATGAGTCATCTTCGGGAATTCATTCTGAATGCGTTGATGTGCTTTCTGCTGAGCCTTTCATTCGCGTCGTGTCAGAACATACAAAAGACGTCGCGGTGCCAGGTAAACATCTATTCTAGGGGAACGGAGGCAAGAGCAAGCAAGCTTCTGACTAATTGATTTGGACTTGCCGCTTGTCCGTTATGAGTCACTAAAACAAACAGGGTAGCTCTGGCTCGCATTTCTTTTTCATCTGGGTTTTAACAAGGTTCTGAAGTACGTGGTCTTGATGAAGCGGGTCCATCTTAACGTCACAAAGACAGGAAGGGGTCACATTTCTCTCACTGCTGGGAGGAAGCTCGCTTTCAACGCGCAAGCACTGTCAACACAGCCTCCGGGGACATTTTTAAAAAGGAAGTGAGACTTTCTCTTCAAAGGCCTTCCTCCTCTGAGGTCCCCGAAACAGAGTCATCTTCAGCTGCCTTCATCTTGCTGGTCCTCGGGAGAAAACTGGAATAGTCTTTCCACTGTGAAGTAAACAGAGGGGTCAGAGATATATGTGGGAGGAAGTAGCTTCCGTAACAACAATAACCAAGTGAAGGATTCTTAGATGTAAAAGGCCCCCGAAGGTTACATCTGTTTAAGCAATGGTTATTCTAAAAGGTTTTAGAAGCGACACTTAGGGCCGAGAGCGCCCCCTGCTGGTCTGCCGGGGGAGCCCTTTCCAGACCAACCCCAGGCCCTGGGATGTCTCCAGGAAACACTTGAATCTGCCTTTCTTGTCTCTCCCCCACCATCCTCCCGCCCTGTCCCTTACAGTCATGTGACTTTCAACTTTTAACCTCATCCCAAATCTTTCCTATACATTTTACGAGGTTCTGATTGCTATAAACCTTTGTTATTCACTCTGATTCAGGGCCCCTACCCCAGATCTATTGCATCAATCTTTTGGGGTGAGGCCCAGGAGTGTTCACTTTATTAAGTACCTCTGGAGCCCCTGTACACATTTTTTTGTCTTTTTTTTTTTTTTTGCCTGGAGGCACACAGTAAGTGGTGGAGTTCTCACCTCATGTCTCTGGTGTAAGCAGCCAGAAAGCTCTCTATATAAAAGCTAAGTGATTGTTGTGACCGAAAGACTAGGAGGACCTGAATGACTGGTTAACCAGTCGCTATGACGTGCACTGACCACCAGGGGGCAGACGCTGAACACGGGAGCAGCCCCCTGGTGGTCAGTGTGCTGCCACAGCCAATCTCCTCTGGCCCCTCCTCTTCCTTCCACCAGCTGGCCAACTTCTGTGGCCCCTACACCCCCTCCCCACAACTCTGCTCTGACCAGCCCCCATTTGGGACTGGGAGAGAAGCCCTGATCAGCCCTGATCACTAGCCAGGTCAAGGGACCCCACCTGTGCACAAATTTGTGCACTGGGCCTCTAGTTATGATAAACGAGAAAGCTTTGCATTTCCTCTGTTTTAAATTTTCTGGGTTTATTCACTCAAGA
>PVJN01033249.1:0-23561 GCA_004026805.1 Lasiurus borealis | reverse complement strand
TGCTTGTTTACCTCGTTGTCGAAGCATCTTTTGTGCATTTACATACTTTATCACATTTCTTTTTATAACCATGGGTCTGAAGAAAGCGAGTGGAAAGGTCAGTGCTCAGAAGAGGATGATGTCTATTGAATTAAAGCGTGAAATCATAGAAAAATATGAGCAAGGTGTGCGAGTGGCTGACTTGGCGAGGCAGTACGGGCATAGTACTTCAACGATATGCACTGTGCTTAAACAGAAGGAGTCGATAAAGGGTATAACACCAGCTAAGGGCGTTACAATAATTTCTAAGCTCCATAGCTCTCTCCATGAAAAGATGGAGAATCTACTGATGGTGTGGGTGATGGAGAAGCATCTTAAAGGAGATACATTAACACAGGGCATCATATGCGAGAAGGCGCGAGCGATTAACGGTGATTTGCTGGAGCAGACCCCATGCACTTGCACGGAAGAAGCATCAAAAGACTCATTTAAAGCCAGTAGAGGCTGGTTTGATAACTTCAGGAAAAGGTCCGACATTCACTCCATCATCAGGCATGGTGAGGCAGCAAGTTCAGATGTGAAGGTAGCTGAGGATTACCTCAAAACTTTTTCTGAACTGATAGAAGCCAAAGGATATATCCCCCAGCAAGTCTTCAACTGTGACAAGACAGGGCTTTTCTGGGAGAAGATGCCAAATAGGACTTATATAACGGCAGAGGAGAAGGCGATGCCAGGCCACAAACCCCTGAAGGATAGGTTAACTCTCGCACTGTGTGCCAATGTGAGTGGCGACTGCAAGATCAAGCTTCTGCTCATATACCATTCAGAAAACCCCCGAGTCTTTAAGTCACATAAGATTTTAAAAGATAAACTGCAAGTTATGTGGAGGGCAAACCCGACGGCATGGGTCACCAGGCAGTTCTTTGTGGAGTGGGTAAACCTGGTTTTCGGCCCTTCTGTTAAGAAATATCTACAGGAAAACAACCTAACCATACAAGCCCTCCTCGTTCTTGAAAATGCTCCTGCTCACCCACCGAACCTCGAAGATGAACTCCTCGAAGAGTTCAAGTGTATAAAGGTTGTCTACCTACCTCCCAACACCACTGCTATCCTGCAGTCCATGGATCAGGAGGTAATTTCTAATTTTAAAAAGCTGTACATCAAGCACCTGTTCCAGCGCTGCTTTGTGGTGACAGAACACAAACCTCACCCTTCGAGAATTCTGGAAGAACCATTTGAACATCGTGATATGCCTCAGAATTATTGATCAGGCCTGGCTGGGTGTTACAACGAGGACTTTGACCTCTCCATGGAAGAAGCTGTGGCCTGAGGCCGTAGCCGAAAGGACCTTCGAAGGATTCGAACCCGAAGGTGCCAGTGGAGGAGGAGATAGTGTCTGGGAAAATCCATGGGCCTGGAGGTGGATGAGAGAGACGTGAATGAGCTCATCGAGGAGCACTCTCTGGAACTCACCACGGAGGAGTTACAAGAATTGCAGTCTCAGCAACATGCAGATGTTCTCCAAGAAATTGGTTTCGAGGAGGAGCCAGAGATGGAGGAAATCTCTACAAGTGAGATAAAGGAGATCTTAGGAATGTGGGAGAGGGTGTCACACTTCGTGGAAAAGAAACACCCCAAAAAAGTTGCTGCTGGTCATGCATGAAATTTGCCTCACCCATTTCAGGAACATTCTGAAAGGGAGGAAGAGGCAAACCTCGTTGGACACATTTTTTTTTGAAATCGGCCAAAAATGCAAAGACCAGTAGCAATTAAGTTCAGTAAAGATTAGTTAAGTTACGTTCAGTTTAGGGATAAAGTGTAGCATTAAGAGTGTAACGAGTAGGTAAATACACTTTATAAAACCAGTTTATTCCTTTACATTCTCTTTTATTATGTTTTCATACAATATTTGTCATTTATAAATACATTTTTCTTATTCAAAAACACGTAACAAGAACAACTGGGGTGGCATTTTGGGGGCTGGAACGGATTAACGGCATTTCAATTGATTTCAATGGGGAAATTTGCTTTGAGATACGAGCAACTTGATATACAAGCAAGGTTACAGAACGAATTAAACTCTTATCTCGAGGTACCACTGTATTATACTAAAATTGATTTTACCTCTTATTTTACTTTTGCTAATGTGGCAACCAGGAAGTGGAAAGTTACGTGTGTGGTTTATAGTTATGCCTCACAGTTTATTTCTGTTGGAAGGTGCTGGTCCAGAGCATATTGCCCTGGTATGTGCTTGGGTAGAGCCTTACATTTCACCTTTCTAATATTTATTGCACTTTATAATGATGCACTCCCACTGGAATACAAACTCTGTGAGGGCAGAGACCATGTTTGTTTCCCATTGTGTCCTCAGCTGCTAACACAGTCCTTGGCACACAGTAGGAGCACAGCAAATACGTGTCAAATGCCAGGCACTTTACACGCAGCAATTTCAAACTTGTGTGTGAATGTGCTCCACCTCCCATAGGTAATATGAAGATCACTGTGCTGCCTTACCCAACCCTCAACTTCTCAGTGAGGAATTGCAGCAGAGAGTGGTAATGTGTTTAGCAGCCAGTGCATGGTGGGGCCAACTAAGTGCCTACTGAACAGCAAATCCCAGCTACTTTCCCGATGCACTAAAGTCTCACAGAGGGTAGAACAGTGAAGACTTAGGACTCCACTTCTCTGCCTCCAGAGTAGCAAACTGGAGCTGGGTGACTTCAGGCAACTCTGGTCACTTCACTGAGATAAGTGGAGATGAATACATCTACTTTGAAAGAGTAGCAGGGGGATTAAATGAAAAAAAATGTATTATAGCATCCAGCATAGTACCTGTCATACAGTAGGTACTCAATAAATAATTGTTATTATTATCATCATCATTAAAAAGGAAGTAAACAGTGAGCCTTTGCAACAGCAGTCTAAACAGCAGCATACTTCAATCGCTTGCCAATGTATTTCCCTGCTGTGGACATTAATGATCTGTAGCCATGACTTATACTTTGTATAGGTAAACACATTCACATGGATGTATGCACTAAGTACACATGTCATCAAACTCTACAATCTGTGTGAGTAATATGTGCAGGACAGGAACAGAGCTGAATGCATTTCCATAAGTGCTTCTGCACAGAGACAAGTGCTCCTCAAATAGAACACCAACTATGTCACCTCCCAAAACAGTTCCATATCACTATCTCTATAAGCTGAACAAGGGACAAAGGAACATTTGTTCCTAAGTAATAACAAAAAGAATCTGTCTCACTTATTCTTAGTACCCAAGCCTAATCCCAGTTACTGCCTGTCATATTTCATTTGAGAAAGGCATCATCACGTCTCCATGGTGCCAAGGACAGATCCAGGTCTCTGCCTTGCAAACACAGTGGCAGTTCCCATTTGTCATGGATCAATGAGGCAGCAGGCCAGAGGGACCAATGCCCCCCTAGCACCTGTCAAAGCATAGCCCAATGGAGCCAAAAACCACAGCATTTCCACCAAGACCTGTAGGGGTGGGAGAGTACAAAGTGAGACCTGCTAATCAGTCATTCACTATTAGACGTCTTTTAGGGTAAGAGCTGGGCCTAGAAACCAGCTACAGACCTGATCCTTCCCCTTTCCATCCACAGCACTCATTCAGAAGCTGCATTCTGTGGCCCTTCCATAGGGTTCATGGATCCAAAATGGAGGCTACAGAAGGCTCCAGGGTATACACAGGCCAGCAAAGGACACCCAGAACCCCAGGCTTCCCATCTCTGCTCTCCTCCCTAATAGCCAGAATCTCTGAAAGCACACTGGCTAAGGGCCAGAGGCCTTTCCCTCCCTTTCCTCACTCTTTTCCCCCCATCATCACACTCTACTCATGAAAAGAGGTTTTTAAAGATTCAGCCTGGCATAACATGGGTAACCACAGGGGTTAGCAAGCTCTTTCTGTAATGGCCAGATAATAAGTATTTTGGACTTTGTGGGACCTACCAATTCTGTTGTAACGGCTTGCCTCTGCTATTATAGACAAAAAAGGAAAAAATAATAATAATTTCACTCATATGTGAAATATAAAATAAAAAAGTAACAACAAACAAAACAAAACAAACTCAGAGACAACGAACAGAATGGTAGGTACCAGAGGGGCAGAGGGACAGGGGTACAGGGAGGGGAAAATAGGTAAAGGAATCAAATATATGGTAATGGATAGAAACTAGGCTTTAACTGGTGAACACACAATAGAGTATAAAAATATGAAATTTTAATGCTGTACATCTAAAATTTATATGTTACTAACCAATGTTACCTCCATTTAAAAAAAATGAATTAAAAAAAAAAGAAAAACCTCTCCTGATGTACTGCAAAAGAAGTCATAGGTAGTAAGTAGATGATGCATGTGGCTATTTACCAATAAAACTTTATTTACAAAAACAGGTAGCCAGTAGAATTTGGCCAACCCCTGCTTTACAATAAGCAAAGTGAAAACAAATTCAGATCAACCAGAACTTTTGTTTTTAAATAAATTGGGATGGGATGGGATGGGATGGAATGGAATGGGATGGACTGGAATGGAATGGGATAGACTAGACTAGAACATGCAGAGTTAATTGCATGAAGAAATACATACTGGTTTTTGTTTTTTTGTGGGGTTTTTTTTTTGTTTATTGTCTAAGTCTAAAGCCCTTGACATGTAGAGGAGAAACCAAGATGGTGGCATAGGTAAACACCTAAACTGCTGCCTCATACAACAATTTCAAAAATACAACTAAAAGACAAAACGACATCATCCAGAACCACAGGAAAGCTGGCTGAGTGTAAATTCTAAAACTAGAAGGAAAGAGAAAAGCACAGAGACTCAGAGGAGCTGCAGGAGGCAGAGGTACTGAGACACATGTGCGAAGAGGACTGACATCTGAGTGGAAGGAGACAAAAGTGGGAGGGAGACAAAAGCTCCAGACTGTGCTGAACTCCAGTGCTGGGCAAGACTCTGGGAACCCAGACTCATTTGGGGAGAAACTGGACTGTCTGGCAGTGGGCAGAATTCGAGGATGGCATTCTCTCAGAAACTAAACTGTCTTGCAGCAATTACCATGGGACACTGAGGCACAGGGGCCTAGAGCAAGGCTGATGGGAAACCAATGCTGTCTGCTCCACCCTGAGACTCCGCCCCATCCAAGCTGAGCAAAGAAGCTTTTGAAAATCTTGTCTCATAAGGGTGTCTCCAACACAGAAGTTCCCCAAGCGTAGACACAGCTGATCCTCACAGCCAATTGGCCTGGTGTTCAATTCCTCCCAGTGATACCAACAACAATCAAGGTTTAACTACAAAAGTCTGTACACACAGCCCACAAAGGGGTACACCAAGAGTGTCCACCTCAAGTAACAGGGGAGGCTGAGCCACTGAGCCGTATAGGACACCTAGCATGCAAAGCCACTCTATCAACTCAGGAAAGCAGCCAAAATGCAGAAACAAAGAAACAGATGACAAATGAAAGAAATGGAGGAAAGCAAATGACTGGATATAGAGTTCAAAACCATGATTATAAGGTTTCTCAAGAATTTCTTAGAAAAGGCCGATAAATTTAGTGAGACCCTCAGGGATATAAAAAAGGACCAATTAGAAATTAAGCATACACTGGCTGAATAAAAAATATTATACAGAGATCTAACAGCAGACCAGAGGATAACAAGAATCAATTCAAGGATTTGAAATACAAAGAAGCAAAAAACACTTGACCAGAAAAGAAAAAAGAAAAAAATTCATATATAGTGTAAGGAACCTCTGGGACAACAACATCCAAATGATAGGGGTGCAAGAAGAAGAGAGAGAGCAAGATACTGAAAACCTATTTGAAGAAATAATGACTGAAAACTTCCCCCACCCGGTGAAAGAAATAGACTTAAAAGTACAGGAAGCACAGAGAACCCCAAACAAAAGGAATTCAAAGAGGACCACACCAAGACACATCATAATTAAAATGCCAAGAGCAAAAGACAAAGAGAGAATATTAAAAGCAGCAAGAGAAAAACAGTTAGTTACCTACAAGGGAGCACCCATAGGACTGTCACCAGATTTCTCAACAGAAACACTGCAGGCCAGATAAAAGTGGCAAGAAATATTCAAAGTGATGAATAGCAAGAACCTATAACCAGCAAAGCTATCATTCAGAATTGAAGGGCAGATAAAAAGCTTCACAGATAACAAAAAAACTAAAAGAATTCATCAACACCATTATATTAAATGCTAAAAAGTACTCTTTAAAAAGAGGAAGAAGAAAATGGTAAAGATAAAAATTATGAACAATAAATACATATCTATCAACAAGTGAATCTAAAAATCAAATGAATAAAAAAATCTTTTGAACAGAATAAACTGGTGAATATAATAAAATCAGGGGAATAGAAAGGGAGTGGACTGACAATTCTCAGGAGGGGGAGGGGTGTAGGGGGTATGGGAAAAGACTGGACAAAAATCATACACCTATGGATGAGGACAGTGGAGGTGAGGGTAAGGGCAGAGGGTGGGATGGGAACCAGTGGAGGGGAGCTATGAGGGGAAAAAAGAGGAACAATTGTAATAATCTGAACAATAAAGATTTATTAAATTTAAAAAAAATATATAAAGCCCTTGCCTTTATCGCCATATCATGTTTCTCTTTGGGGAGATTGGTTTGCTACAGCTCCAAACCCCAAACTGCAGCTCACCCTCTCTTTCTACTTGGGAATAATGCCTATCAATTTCTAAACACTCAAAAATGAAGCAGTGCGAGCCAGGAGCCAGTGCAGGTTTACCAAGAACAGGTAGTGTCAATGCAGGTCTTTTACTTTTTCATGGGTTATTAGAGCTACAGCCCAGGGAAATCAAGTAGAGAGCATATGTCTGAGCCTCCAGGCTGTCTGATGGGGTGTCTTGTCGGGACCTGTGGAGCGGCTTGTGAGATAAAGAATGAAGTTTGAATGAGTGAAGCAGGTTCATGGTTGGTGGATCAACCAAAACCAAGAAGCATCATTTAATGGAGCAAGGAGGATCATAGGAAGAGGACTCAGCTGTCTGTGAATGAGTGGAGGGAGCGCTGTTACTGGACTAAAGGGGTATGCTCACATGCCTAATCAATCATGAACAGGAGTTTGTAGCAAAGGAAGTAGAGGTTGTTAGTTTAGAAAATGGTGCCAAGCCCAGAGTCATAGATAAGCTAGTGCTAAAGACCTGGCTCCATGAAGGCTTCCAGGGTAGGGTAACATGGGGAAAATTACTCATCATGGTGGCTAAATGAGTTGGGTCCTGGACTCCACTGATTGGCTGGGGCCAGGGTAGGGAGTAGTTGATCATTTATCAGGTCCTGATGTCAGCCATGGCGTTGTTCTGTCTGATTTTGTGAGTGTGGTCCGTAGGGTGCTCTGCTTTCATGGGCCTGGGGCTGAAAAACAACTGAAGTAAGATGTTACCTTCATCTTGACCAAAACTCTCTGTGGTCAGACCTGAATCTTTGTTCTTAAGACAGTTTATGTCCCGAGTAGATCCCGGAAAAGGATTTGGGGTATTATCCAAGGCATTCCTTGAGATGAGTTTAACTGTGCAGTTGTTGGGATATTGAAGTAGTTGCTAGCGAATAGACTGCTCTATGCAAGCAGGATCAAGAGTAGGCTTAGGACCAAAAAGACCAAAAATCTTAGTTTCAGTTTCAAGCGTATACAAAGTAATTTAATTAACTGCCAGAGGAATTACTCCATATAGAAACATATGCAGTTGCAAAATCACACAGCATTTTATTACTCACAAAATTCCTAATGCTGTGGATACAGGCTTAACAGGATCCTGGTGGTAGTGTCCTCTGGGGTTCGGCAATTGGGCTAGCCCGGTACAATGCAGGGGGCCAGCATTCCGCACCTGAGAGCTCGGTCGCAACTCAATCAAAAGGTACTAGCCGTTCTTCTATCAGGGAGTGGAGCGGCACAGTGTGGTGTCGTCTGTCGGACTGGCAGAAGAACGCACCTTTGTGGCTGTCTCAACAGGCGAACACTGTCAGCTTGTCAGGACCCATTTTTAAAGCCTATTTGTACCCACAGCATTCTGGGTGGCTAACCAATGAATTACATCAATGCGCACATGTTAATCTTAACAGGGCGAGGGTCTACATGTGATTATCAATCAGGGTGTGCACTCGTAGTGTGTATCTGGGGAAAGTACATCACTCACACATTTGGCTATCATAGCAAGTCACTCTAAGTCAGTAATGGAAGTGCAAATCCTTATGTATGAGATACACAAGTTTAGGGCAGTAGGGTATATATCCTTAATATCATGCTTTAGGTTTCAGGAAAGTTAACTCTCCTGAAACCTAAAGCGTGATACATTTTTAGGCATTTTTAAACATTTCTATATATTAGTACAACAGTTTAATACTGACCAGATTCTGTTATCCTATGGGCTTAATGATTGAGGAAAGGCGTGGACACACAGAAAAGAGAAAAGGTCATGTTAAAGAAATGGAGTTTTGCCGGGTCCAGGTGGAGCACTGTCCAGTACACCAAAAAGGTTCTGGGTTGATTCCTGGTCAGGGCACATGCCTAGGATGTGGGTTTGATCTGTGATCAGGTAGTGTATGTATAGGAGGCAACTGATCAATGTTTCTTTCTTTTTTTTTTTTTTTTGTAGAAATTATAAACTTCCCATTACTGGAATATATGCCTTATAATTCTTTTTTTATTTTTTTATTTTTATTAATTTTTATTATTTTTATACATATCTCCCAATTGCCCCCCTTCCCTCCCAGGCATACCCCAACCCCCCAGTATCTGTGATCATTGATTATGCTTATATGCATGCATACAAGTCCTTTGATTGATCACTTATTTATCTCACCTAACTTTAATCTTTCTGCTGTAATTTCACAGTCTGATGCTTTGTGATTTTTGTCCCCCTGAGAATTATCAGTCTACTCCCTTTCTGTGCTCCTGATTCTATTATATTACCAGTTTATTCTGTTGATCAAATTTTTAATTCAGTTAATTTTTAGATTCACTTGTTGATAGATATGTATTTGTTGTTCATAATTTTTTGGCTTTTACCTTTTTCTTCTTCCTCTTCTCAAAGAGTACCTTTCAGCATTTCATATAATACTGGTTTGGAGTTGATGAACTCCTTTAGCTTTTTCTTCTCTGTGAAGCTCTTTATCTGCCCTTCAATTCTGAATGATAGCTTTGCTGGATAGATTATTCTTGGTTTTAGGTTCTTGCTATTCATCATGTTGAATATTTCTCGCCACTCCCGTCTGGCCTGCATCATTTCTGTTGAGAAATCAGCTGACAGTCCTAGGGATGCTCCCTTGTAGGTAAAGAACTGTTTTTCTCTTGCTGCTTTTAATATTCTCTCTTTGTCTTTTGCTCTTGGCATTTTAATGATGATGTGTCTTGGTGTGGTCCTCTTTGGATTCCTTTTATTTGGAGTTCTGTGTGCTTCCTGGACTTGTAAGTCTATTTCTTTTACCAGATGTGGGAAGTTTTCAATCATTATTTCTTTAAATAGGTTTTCAGTATCTTGCTCTCTCTCTTCTTCTGGCACCCCTACAATTCTGATGTTGGTACGCTTGAAGCTGTCCCAGAGTCTCCTTACATTATCTTCACATTTTTGGATTCTTTTCTCTTCTTGCTTTTCCAGTTGAATATTTCCTGCTTCTTTATATTTCAAATTTTTTACTTGATTCTTGCCATCCTCTAGTCTGCTGTTAGGACTCTGTATAATATTTTTTATTTTAGTCATTGTCTCTAGTATGTCCTTTTTCATCTCCTCTTGGGTCTCACTAAATTTATCCAACTTTTCTAGCATATTCTTGAAAAACCTTATAACCATGGTTTTGAACTCTAAATCCAGTCAGTTTTTTTCCTCCATTTCTTTTGTTTGTGATCCCTTCCCTTGTCTCAGCATTTTCACTATGCCAGGAGAACTTCTGTGTTGGATTCAGCAACACCACAGAGCCTCTCTGCTGAGCTTAGGATGGGTGGAGTCTCAGGTCTTAAGGGACCGCCTTGCCTTCCAGTCAGCCCCGCCCTCCACGGCCCCTGAGTCTCAAGTGACTGGGTAATCGCTGGAGCGGTCCTTGTGCCCGAGCGCCCTCAGTGCCTCTAACTGCTGCCCCTCTGGCTCCCCTGTGAACAGGGGCTTAGTGGAGTCAGAAGTGGCACAGTTGGGAGGGTCTGTCTCCCGCCCGCCCACTCTCAAAAGCTAGAGGCACAATTCACAGTGCCGTGCGTGCCACCATGCCTTTGATCTTTGTGACTCCCCTAAATTTCTGTGCACTTCTCCCTTTTCACAGTCCAAACTCCCCCCTTATGAGTTTCGGCTGGATCTGGGGTTTAATGTCGTAAGATAAGGGGTTCAATGGCTTTGAGAGTCTCCGTTTCCCTCCCGCCAGAGAAAGCCAGCCAGGCACTCTGGCACCCACTCTCTCAGCGCTCACGTCTCTGTACCTCAGCTTTTTGCAGCTCCTCTGGGTCTTTGTGAGCCCCTCTCTTTCCCTCTAGTTGTAGAACTTCCACTCAGCCAGCTTTCCTGTGGTTCTGGATGATGTCCGTTCTGTCTTTTAGTTGTATTTTTGAAATTGTTGTGTGAGGCAGCAGTATAGGTGTTTACCTATGCCGCCATCTTGGATCAATCTGATCAATGTTTCTCATGTCTCTCTCTCTTCTTTCTCCCTCCTCTATCTCTAAAAATAAAATTAATAAACATATTCTCAGGTGAAGATTTTAAAAAGAAAGAAAGAAATGGAGTTTTGGCCTTGGCCCGGTAGCTCAGTTGGTTAGAGCATCTTCCCAATATGCCAAGCCAAGGTTGCAGGTTCAATCTCTGGTCAGCACATACACAAATCAACCAATGCGTGCATAGATGACTAGAACCACAAATCAGTGTTTCTCTCTTCCTCTTTCTCTAAAATTAATGAATGAATAAAAATGGGTTTCTGCATGGTTAAAGTGAGGACTCTGGCAGCTAACAGGAGCAACTAATTCAATGAAAACAGCAAAAGCATTGGAACCAGACAAACCACGCTGCTTGACCTTGAGATTTCTGTGAGGCCCTGCCTTTCCTTATCTTCCTGTTGTGAGAATTAAATGAGATAGTGTAAAAGAAGCCCTTAGCACAGTGCCTGGCATATAAATGGGGTTCATTTATCTTCTTCTCCATCATTTCCTTATTTACTCATTTTTTCAAGCATTTATCAAGGCACTGGTGGTGAATACTGGTGTTGCAAATATGCATAACAAAGAGTTCCAGGCCTAAGAATGCAAATTAGCAGGAGAGAAAGAAATGTTTAAAAAGAAAGTCTAATTCAGCATGTTAAGTACAACAATAGCATCGTGTACAATACACAGGGGCAGAAGTGATTAGCCCTGAGGCAGAAGCAGAGGCAGTTACCAAAGTAGACTTCCCAGAGAAGGTGATGTCTACAATGTGTTCGGAACATAAATAAGAGTTTTCCTGGCACTCAAGGAAGGAGAAAACATTACTAAGACTTGGAAAAAGAAAATAACATTCTGAGCCTTGAAGGCTAATTAAGAGCAAATGAGGGGGAGGAGGTGAAATTGGAGCTCTGCTTTCTCCCTGCTCTTCCCACCCAAACCCTAAGTTGCTCTGATGGTCAGAAGGGCAAAAGGAAAGAAAAGTGGCAAAATGAGACAGAAATGCCTAGGGGGCTACACCTGGTCACAAAAAAGGCAAGACAGAGAACTTCTTGCTTGCTGGAAAGACCAGCCCTCCCATTCAGCCCTCCATTCAAGAATGGCATTTCTCCAGGCCCCTGGCTCATGACATTCGGAACTGGCATTTGTGAAAAGTTAAAGGATCTGCCAAAACCCAGACATCCACACATGGCCCTAATGGTGTATCCCAAAGGTTGATTAATGTGTTAAAGTAATTTCCATGAAAACCAAGACTTATCTCATCCATCACCAAACCTGCAGGGCCTACAATAATGTCTGAGCTTGGTAAATATTTATTGAGTGAACAAATGTATGGATTTACAGAAAGTCTGCAGAGAAATATGATAATCTACCAGAGTTCTCCATCCTCAGCTCATCATGATTAATAATTCAATGGAAACATAAAGGGATTTCTGGGGGAAATAGATAAAATAAGAATGGGACTGACTGGGAAGAATTTTGAAGGTAGAGATGAATCAACTCAAGATTCAAGCTATCTAGAGAAGGCAGAGCCATCATCTATATGATGATAGGAGATTTTCACAGACTTGCCATGCCAGTTGAGAGATGTGATTTAGCAGCAGTGCACCTGAAAAAGTATCATGAGTCTTAATTGACCATAAACTCAGTCAGAATTTGAGGTACGAAAAAGCTGCCAAGAAAGCAACTGTGCTCTGAGGTATCGAATCCAGAAATGTGGGAGGTGATGGTCCCAGAACAAGGTGTGCTGCTTGGACCACCTCTACGGTAATTGGCTTGGTACCTGACATATGTTCAAAGGAGGAAAATCAAGGACAGGATGGAGATTATATCATATGAGAAACAACTGAAGGAACTAGATATGTTCAGCCAGGGAAGTGTCAGAAGGAATATTCATTTCCTAAGCTGCCATAACAAAATACCACAAACTAGGTGGCTTAAAACTCCTGAAACTTATTCTCTCACGGTTTTGGGAGCCAGAGTCTAATGCCAAGGGGCTCACAGGAGCTGCCTCTGAAGTCTCTAAAGAAGGATCCTTCCTTGGCTTTTCCAGTGTCTGGTAACCAGAGGCATTCCTTGGCTCCTGGCTGCATCATTCCAACCTCTGCCTCCATCTTCACATGCAGTTCTCCCTCTGTGTGCCTGTGAGTCTTCTCACAAGGAACCCAGTCATCTTTGATTAAGAGCCCTTCCTGCTCCATTTTGCACTTAATTACATTCACAACAACCTTATTTCCAAAAAAGGTCATATTCTAAGGTACTGGGGTTTAAGACTTCAGTATATCCCCCCAGTGACACAAATCAACCCTCACAAAGGGCAAGAGGACTGTCTTCATATATTTGAAGATGTCTCTTGTAGGGGATTTGATCTGTGTGGCTCAAAGGGCAGGACTAAGAATGGGAAATGAACATTACAGGAATGCAAACTATAGCTATGTTTAAAGAACTCTCTAAGAATTAAAACTGCTCACTGTGACTCTCAACCCCAAAGCTATGGAGGAAGAGGCAAGACAACCCATGAGTTGGCATTGGGTGAATTCTTTCCTGGGAAAGGGTTGAGCCGCATGGCCTGATGTCACTCTCGGTTAATTTCATGTGACACTGCCCTCTGGAACTCTGGCACAAGGAAACCATTTTTAACCAAGCTGTGATTTAAGCGGCTCTTTCCAAGAGACAATGTAAGTAGATGAGCTCCACAATAATGCAGGCTGCTTATGAGAAATGGAGCAGGATTTGCAGGCCCAAAAATGAATATAAATCCAGCAGCTATTTTAATTTTTAATTGGAAAGAAAAGCCTATCCCAGCCAGGAAAAATAAGGGAAGAGTGTACTTTGCACAACACAATGGAAAGCATTTGTTAGTGCTGTCGAGACAAATGGTGGAGTCTTGTGTCCTCTTCTGTCCTCACCAATGGGATGGGAAAGATGGCTACAGAGACTGCCGCTGCTGGCGCCTCATGGGTAATGAAAGTCGTGGTTTATGAGCACAACTATCCTGCACCAGACACAACTTCATCGGTATGCAGGCACAGAAGCCGGGCAGCGAGCCCCATGCACTGATTAGATTTGGGGATTTAGTAATCATGTATCCCCTCTCTACATCTCTCTCGGTTTTTTAGGACATTTTTGTATTCAATCGGAGCAGCTGGAAGACAGAAGGTGGTCAAGGGAAGAGAAGTGGCATTTACTAGGCACCTACTTTGTGCCCAACATTGGTCTCATTTGAATTATGGAGGTTTTGGACTCTATGGATGTCAGGGTGTGTGTGTGTGTGTGTGTGTGTGTGTGTGTGTGTGTGTATGCTTGCACATTTGTGATCTAGATGGAGAAGAGGAGGGAGAGGGAAGGTGCAAAGTGCTTAGAAAATGAGAAGATTATGGATCACAAGGTGCATAAAGGGTTCAGGACTGGCCTCCTGGGGACAATGAATTAGCCAGCTTGTTATGGAAGTTCCTGTCTCCATCAGGGGCATCCAGTCAAGATGAGATTTGCAGTCATAAGCGTGACTAGACTCAAAGCCTGAGATGGAAGAATGCTGAAGGATCTGAGAGGGTGGAAGTTCTTCCAAGCCAGGTGGGCCTTAGCCAAACATCTGGGTGTCTGTTCAGGATCCCAATGTATCCAGAGCCCTAAATTCTGTCATTTTTGTTCCTGTTACATCTACTTATTTGCTTGATTAACTCTGGAAACTTGATTACCTCTGGAACCTTAGTAAAATTATCCCTTTGAAGACTCTAGATCTGTGAACCTCCAAATTTGGTTGCAAAATGATCATTAGGGAGATGGTTTATAAAGCAGATACCAAATTTCATCCTCAGAGAGTGCCAGATTCAGTATGTTAGGATGAAGCTTGAGATCTGCACTTTTAACAAGCACCACAGGTAAACAGAGGCCCACACTTGGAGGAATTTTACTTCAGATCATTTATGGCTTTGTCAGAAGAAAAAGAGGATGTGTCACTACCTGGGCTAAAGGGAGAAGAAAGGAAAGTGCCCCTAAAGGCCAGTGTGCTGGTGTCACAACATGGGAGCTGGGGACTTCAGAGTCTGCCCCTCAGCTGTCCAGCTCCCAGAAATTTTAGAGATCCTTGATTGTGCCTAAAATCTCACTACTGCTCTCCTCTTTCTTAGCATAAGTGGCTAGTAGTAGTTGATGAAGGAAGGTAGCACAGAAGCACATTATGGCCAAAGGAAACATATGTACCCAAGATCTCCGGTGGAGAGGAGTATGATGCTTGGGAGACCGAGGTCAGCAAGGTGGGTGGAGCTGGAGTGAAAGACTGGATGGGGCTGCGGATGGAAGAGCAAAAGGCAAAACCAGAGCAGGGTTTTGTAGGATTTTGACTCTACCTTATGAGCTATGGAAGGCCATTTCACATGTGGATATTGGAGCAGGGTACTAATCTCTGCAAAAAAAAAACAAAAACAAAACAGAATCATATAAGTCCCCTTTTCAGAAAAGAAAACTTTGAGATGAGAAATGAATCACCTTTTAAGAAGGAAATCGACTTTAATTAAAGGGAACTGAGGAAAATCACCTGGACTTGAAAGTACTTTTGTTTACCTAGGCATTATGCTGTAAATTGCTTTTCTTAGCTGATAAGAGAAGCTGAGAGATAAAGATTATTTACAACCTAGGTAGTTAAAGAACCTATTTACTTACAAATCAGACTGAGACAAGGTCCCCAGTAAAACCAAACTGTATTATGCTCCACTAAGAGACAAATTTCTCATGTGCCCTTCTATAAAAAGAGATAAGGACTGTCTTCCTGTCCAATTGTTTTGATGGGTATGTTTTTACCCATCTAAAATGCATGTGAACATCAAGAATTAGGAAACATGTTTTACTAGACGTGGGAAGCCATAAACATAACTGGAGGCTATAATCATTGGAAATTGTAATTATTAGTAGTAACTTCAGATATACTTAAACAAAATGAATTAGATATTTTTTTTCTTCTTTTCTTTGCCTAAACACCATTGTTGACCAACAAAATAAAAATCTTAGTTTGTGGTTTTGAAAGTTTGAAACACTAGCTGCCAGTCTTTCTAGTGAAGCTGTTAAAATAAAATTGAGAGCTTTGTGTTCCGCAGGTGTGGCTCAATGGTTGAGCATCAACCTGTGAACCAGGAGGTTGCATTTCGATTCCGGGTCAGGGCACATGCCCGGGTTGCAGGCTCAATCCCCAGTATGGAGTATGCAGGAGGCTGCCAATCCATGATTCTCTTTCATCATGGATCTCTCTCTCTTTCTCTCTCTCTCTCTCTCTTTCTCTCTCTCTCTCTCTCTCTCTCTCTCTCTCTCTCTCTTTCTCTCTCTCTCTTTTCCCTCCCTGCCCCCCTCCCTCCCTTCCTCTCTGAAATCAATAAAATAAAATATATGCTTTTTTAAATGAGAGCCTTGCTTATACTTCATTCCCTCCAGTTAACGTGTCTGTGGCTGTCTTCACTGCTCCTTCCCAAACACTAGCTTCCACACCTTTGCTCATGTCATTGTCTCTGCCTGGAATTCTTTTCTCATTTGCAGCTACAGAGCCAGATTTTTCATAGCGAATGACTAAGAAGACACTGCTACTTATTGGTAGGAGACTGATATTGCAAACTCAGGTCTTTGCAGTGATGAATAAGCTTGAAAGTTGCAAAGCTAAATCCAATTTGCCACCATTTGCTGATTTCCTTCATTATGCAGGGAACAATACTAGGGAAGAAACAGACTGACTGCATAGTCAAATGTTATGCTCCATAAATCAAAGTGGCACTCACTGACCAACTCTTAATAAAGCATGTGTTTTGTGCTGCCCCTAGTGGCTGAGGTGAGAGGGCTAATGAGCTCGCTCTTTCTCCAGTCCCAAAGATCATAGATAACCAGTTCCTGTCAGCCAGTTTATAGACATGTTTGTGGCCAGCATGAGGCTGTCTGGCTCACGTGTAAATTGAACCTATTCTCTTTAGCCTTAACTAATGCCAACACAAATGGCAACACACAATTTGAGAATGGGACAATTCTGGGTATATGTCCGTTGGTCAGTCCGGTAATATTAATACAAATGCCCTGGTCATTTAAAATAATATATTGGCACCTCTTCAAAGTTTCTCTCTAAGAAATGGGAAGATGACAGGACCAGCCTTGACTTATAAGAAAACAGAGGTCAGATGAGGAACAAAACTCCTGCCCAGTGGTTGGGTATCAACCTATAAACCAAGAGGTCAGGATTCAATTCCTGGCCAGGCCACATGCCCAGATTTCAGGCTCAATCCCTAGTAGGGAGCGTGCAGGAGGCAGCTGATCAATAATTTTCTCTCATCATTGCAGTTTCTATCTCTCCCTCTCCCTTCCTCTCTGAAGTCAATTTAAAATACATACTTAAATAAATAAAATAAAATAAAATAAAATAAAAAGAACCACATTCCTCATGCTGCAGGGGAGAGGATAAATCCAAAGGGATTGACTTCTGGGTTACTTCTGAGTACACAGTCCCTTTAGAAAGCATTGCACCCGAAACCATCTGCATAAACCACCGATCAAAATGGCACATTGGAAATTTTCTGCTGTTTGATCTGTGTGGACAGTCACATCAGATCACTCAAGCCAAGAACTTCCAAAGTTAATGATCCATGAGTCTTCCTGCATCTTTCCTATTAGTTCAGAATCCGTCTCATAGAGACAGACCCCAGGACTCCATCAGTTAGATGATGCCGCCTTTGTCATTCCAAACCACCACTGTGTGAGGCAGCTGCTCCTCTCCAGGCTGTGCTAATTAGCAGCATGGCCCTCATTAACAGCTGCAGCGTGTTTAATTGTTCTCCCCCACATGGAGCAAGGCCTATACAATCTCCCCAAAATACTCCTCCTGTGAAAGCTGTGCACACCATGGCAGCAGATGTTTGCTGACAGTGGGCCTAACAACTTGCTCTGCCAGGATCTAAGATTCTCTCCTAGAGCCAGTGAGGATGGGGCAAAGCACCCCAGAGAGAACACCACACAGACTACGGAGTTCAGTTGAGCATGTGGCATATAGTAGGCACTCAATTAGCCTCCAGTAGGGCTGATATCCCCCTAATAAGCACCAAGACAGCATAGTAGTTGTCAAAATATGAAAAACTCCCTTGCAGGATGGTAAATATCTGCTTCACCAACCCCGGTCCACCACAATGTCCACCACCGCCACCATCACCACAAGGTCTGATGGTCTTCCCCCAGGACCTTTGGGAATCTCACAGTCCAGCATCCATTCTGATTGGTCAGTGCTATAGTTACCAGCCATTAAATTCAATATCATGCCTAGTTATCACCATCCTCATTGTCATCACTATTATGTACAGGACCAAACTCTCACAAATATTTATACCCAGAAACTCAGCCCTGCCTCCCTCAGGTTCTCTCCTGCTTCTCTTGTTCTACAGTAAGTTCCTATCCCCTGCTCATCCTTTCAGTGCTGATATTTTGTGGCTCAACACAATCCCTGAGTCTTCTCATCCACAGCCATGACTTCATTTGCATTGTGTAAGAATTCGTCAGTCCCCACAGTGGGGAATTTGTCCATGTGGCTAGGCAGGACCTCTGTTTCCCATAATTCCTTTTCCTGGGCTATAAGAGACATTTTAGGTGAGACTTGGAAGGGACCATTTTTATTTTGCTCTCAGAAAGCTGCTGCAGGGCGACAGGTGCTGTTGCCACTTACCTGTTGGGCCTCCTCACAGAGCTCCTCCAGCTCCTATTGGATCACTCCTTGCAGTGCCACATGTAGATTAGCTCTGTGGTGAAGGTAACCAGCCTCTTCTGCAGTGAAAGTGTAAAGGAGGTGAGAGGTCAATGAAGGTTATAGGGCAGTCTCGTAAGTTCTGGCTCATCCTTGCAGGTCACCTTTTGTCTTGCATTACCAGTATCACAACCATCCTCTTCTCCTGCCTACCTGCCCTGCAGACACAAAGTAACAGCTGTACATAACTGTTGACCAGCTCCCACATTGTAAAAAGTCAAACTCCTACAATAAATCTATATCTATAGGTAGATAGATGATAGATAGATATAGAAAAATAGATCTCCTAATGGCTCTGCTTCTCTGATTAAACTCTGGTTTATACAAACGTCTACCTGTCATCTAAGTCATACATCAAGTATTATCCCCACTTCGCTCTCCTCATCATTCCCAGCATTGAAGCATCTACCCAGGGAGCCATTCCACTGTCCAATACCAACTCGGAAGGGACCATTTTTATTTTGCTGCTGGGCTATTTTGTTCTCCAAGCTCATGGATCTTTTTGTGTTTTTTTTTTTTGGGGGGGGGGGTTTGTGTGTGTTTTTTTGTTTACTAATTTATTAATAAGTTTAATAATAAACTTACACAAAAGAACATATTTTTGGCTTTGAAATCATGACATAAAACAGGAAGGCAAATAATTGGAAATTATCAGCTCAAAGATGGTAGAATCAACTCTCCTATCTAATAAAAGAGTAATATGCAAATTGACCATACCTCTGCTACACTACCAGCCATGCCCACCAGCCAATCAGGAGTGAGTATGCAAATTAAACCCAACCAAGATGGTTCTGGCCACGGAGAGAGCAGGAGGGCAGCTTGGGTTTCCCCGGCGATGGAGGAAATCAAGCTTTCCACATACCCAAGGCTACAAAGTTTCAATTATAGAAGATAAATAAATTCCAACAAAAATGGTGGCAGCCACAGAGCTGAAGAGAGCAGGAGACTAGGGTTGCCCCTCATGATAGAGGAAGCCAAGCTTTCTGCAGCCCTGGCCTACCATGGCCTTCACTTAAAGTTATAAAGTTTCAATAATAGAAGATAAATAAATCCCACAGAAATGGCTGCAGCCACAGAGCGAGCAGTAGGCTTGGCTCCACTCCAGGCTACAAAGTTTCAATTGTAGAAGATAAATAAATCCCAGATCCCCGGGCCTCTGCTTGGGTCGCTGGGGGTCATGGCCAGCCAGTAAACCACCACAGGCCCCTCATTCAGGTTAACCCACACTCCAAGGAAACTCCCACCCTGATAGGGGACACCCCTCAGGGAAAGCCAGCTGGCCCCCACCCATTCAATAGGCCTTTATCTTATCTAATAAAGAGTAATATGCAGATTGACATCAGTCCAACACACAAGATGGCTGTCCCCATGTGGTCAAAGATCCTGCCCCCATGTGGACACAAGATGGCCATAACAAGATGGCCTGTAAGGGAGGGCAGTTGTGAGTGATCAGGCCAGCAGGGGAGGACAGTTGGAAGGGATGAGGCCTGCAAGGGAGGGCAATTGAGGGCAATCAAGCATACAGAGGAAGACAGTTAGGGATGACCAGGCTGGCAAAGGAGGAAAGTTAGGGGCAACCAGGCCTGCAGGGAAGGGCAGTTGGGGGAGACCCAGGCCTGCAGAGGAGAGCAGTTAGGGGCAAATAGGCTGTCAGGGAAGCGGTTAGGCATCAATCAGGCTGGCAGGGGAGTGGTTAGGGGGTGATCAGGCTGGCAGGCAGAAGCAGTTAGGGGCAATCAGAAAGGCAGGCAGGCAAGCAGTTTGGGAGCCAGCAGTCCTGGATTGTGAGAGGGATGTCTGACTGACCTGTTTAGGCCCAATCCCAGTAGGTCCCATATTGGAGAGGGTACAGGCTGGGCTGAGGGACACACTCCCCCCACCCTTCATGCACGAATTTCATGCACCAGGTCTTTAATTTGTATTATAAATAGCAACTAGAATATCATGGTAGAAAAGCAGAAGGGAGTACATGAGTGATTGCTACTTAAAGGCTCAACAAAGAACTATGAATAGCCTAAGTTCAGGTCGGCTTTCCCTTTCATCCCCTTGTGATTGTGCTAGCATTAAGCCACCGGACGTGATCCCTTGGAAAGGCACAGCCATGGAAAGTAGGTTAGAGCCTTTCACTACAGAGCATCTATTTTAACCAGTGGCAAACACTGCCTCACTGGGAGCTTGGCAGCAGCTTACATATTAAGAACACGTGTTACAGAAATGTGTCTGTATTTCTTTATCATAAAGGTGACAGGAGTTGCTAAGCAAATTCAAACAACAGAGACGTTAGCTTACTTAAGAGCAAGGAGTTTAAGTATTGGCCTTTACATTCATGTAATAAATGTGCTCATTACACATCTTCCCACCTCTTTAAAAATGTCCTGGCATGGATCCCTAATACATCCTCCTCTTACCTTTTAGCATTTGTCCTGTGGGTGCCTGATTATAATGGAAATACATTTCTTTACAAATGTTCTGTTTCTCTAGCCCATCATTCATCATCCACTCACAAAACATTCATTAAGTGCCTGTTGTTTGTCAGGTGCTGGGAATGTGACAGCTTATTAGTACAGGATATGTATTTGTGGAATTTTCATTCTAATGGGGGGAGATCATTTATCAAAAAGTAATCAAATAAACAATATTCCATTTAGTGATAGGTACCACAAAATAAATAGATAGATACACAAAGTGGGTTAAGGGAGAGTGAGTGTAAACAGGTGGTCAAAGAAGACCTCTTGGAGGAGGTGATAACTAAGCAGAGATGTGGACAAGGGAATGAACCTGCCGTGTGGCATCTGAGGAAGAGCTTCTTGGCTAGAGGGGACTGCAGGGTTCAAGGTGCTGACATGGGCAAGGTCCTGTCGTGCATTCATTCTGTAACAAAATAATAATAATAATAATAATAATAATAATAATAATAATAAGTCCTGGATGTTTCTTCCTTCAATTTCTGGAATATTCAAGGCTCTTTTCTGCTTTTGCATATTCTGTTCCCTTCCTGGATCACATCTGAATGTTACTTCATTTTTCAGGTTTCAGTCCAAACATCCCAAAGTATAACTGTTTGTATGTTGTATTAGTGAGGATTCTCCAGAGAAACAAAACCAATGGGAGATATATAGGTACAGGTACAGGTACAGGTATAGGTATAGATACAGATTCAGGTACAGGTATAGATATAGATACAGATTCAGGTACAGGTACAGGTGGATTTATTATAGGTATTAGCTCACATGATTGAAGAGGTTGAGAAACCCATGCTCCACAGTCTGCAAGATGAATAACAAGGAAAATGGGTCATATAATTTAGTCCAAGCCCAAAGGCCTAAAAATTATGGGGCCAAAGGTGTAAGTCCCAGTCCAAGTGGGAAGGCCTGCGAACAAGTAGTGCCAGTGTCCAGGGGCAGGGAAGACGGATGTCTCAGCTCAAGCAAAGAGCAATTTCAGCCTTCCTTCTCCTTTTTAATCTATTCAGGCCCTTGGAAGAGTGGGTGATGCCCACCCTCATGGGTGAGATTGATCTCCTTTATTCAGTCTACTGATCCAAATGCTAGTCTCTTCCAGAAAGACAGACACACTCAGAAACAACCTTTACCAGCTATTTGGGCAGCTCTCAGGCCAGCCAAATTGACACATAAAATTACCCATCACATAAGTGTCAGTTGTTGAACACATAGAAAGCATTCAGAATAATTGTTGAATGAAAGTACCAATGAATGGGTCACAAAAGAGCCATCCACAAAGCAACCAACCCAGGTATGTTGTGCACTGGGGAAAGAGTAAGAGTGGAATACAAAGGAAAGAAAGCTATTGAGACAAATTAGAATTTAAGGAAGAAGGAAAGAAGTTGGAAGGGCAGGAAGACTCCTAAGAGAAGCCAAGCAGAGCGGCGAGGCTACAGGGAACAAGGAGGCAAGCAGGCCAGGCAGAAGAGTGGACAGCAGGGCAGAGAAAGCCTAGAGCAAAACAACAGCTGCACTGCAGACCAGGTGCCAGCAAAGGTTTTAGCACCAGGGGGACAGTGTCATCCAAGCCTGAGATGCAAGGCCTAGAGACCTGCAACCTACCACCCAATCCTCCTCTGCCTACCACTGCCAGCAACAGATAGGGTGCTTACTGCCAGCATCAGCTATCTATCATCCCCCACACAGTGAGTCTTTTCTTCTCTACTCACAGCATTCAGTCATTCTTTTTTTTAAAATATATTTTATTGACTTTTTTACAGAGAGGAAGGGAGAGGGATAGAGAGTTAGAAACATCAATGAGAGAGAGACATCGATCAGCTGCCTCCTACACGCCCCCCACTGGGGATATGCCCGCAACCAAGGTACATGCCCTTGACCGGAATCGAACCTGGGACCCTTCAGTCCGCAGGCCAACGCTCTATCCACTGAGCCACACCGGTTTCGGCTTCACAGTCATTCTTAGTCAACCTAGTCCTTCTTCACAGAACAGCAGTTACAACCACACCCTCTGCTCACCCACCCAGGACCGTTTCCAGTTTGTTAAGCTGCCCTTTGCAGGGTATTGCCCACGATAGCACCCACTGCCCCAGATGTGGCTGAAGCCCCATGCAACTGGACAACAGTGACATTTGGCATTGTGATGGCATGACCTTCTGCCTCAAGGCCTTTGAAACTGACAAGCTCACCTCCTGGGAGAAAGCCTGGGATGGCTTTGAGCCCCTGCCTGCCTTGACAGGAGAGGTTACAGCAAATGCCCTTGTAATTCATTGTGTGGCAAATGAATGTAAGGCAGGAGGAGAGGGAAATAGACCCTGGCGAGGGCATGAGCCTTTCTGGAGGACCCCAACTGATGGGGCCATGTATAATGAGATAACACAGGTTCCAATCTCAGGGCCCAGCTGCTGAGGCGTGACTTCTTTCTCAGCGGAAGAAACAAGAAATTCTCCTTGAAATGAGAAATACAAGGCAGACAAATGTGCCCAAGGAGAGCTTGAGGATTGAATGCCCCCACAGGGCTCTTTGGGGAGCCAGCAAGTTCGATTGAAAATGCCAGTGCAGGTAGAAGCAGATTCCTTTTTACCTGCTCAGACTGGATGAAAAACAGACCCTGAGCACTCATGTGCACCTTCCGTAGACATGGGGGCACCTGCATCTCTGATTGATGTCCTAGCCGACAGCTTTCTGCTCTGAGCTATTATTTCCCT
>PVJN01033248.1:0-23563 GCA_004026805.1 Lasiurus borealis | reverse complement strand
GCAGTCAGACATCCCTCAAGGAGTCCCAGATTGGAGAAGGTGCAGGCTGGGCTGAGGGACACCCTCTGCCCCTCTGTGCACAAATTTTGTGCACTGGGCCTCTTATGGGTATATAAAGACTAATTATGCAATGAGCTCTACTTTTTGTTTAAATTTGAATTTTTCCTTAATAAAACATTTAAAATTCTATTGTATTAGAGTCATGGTGGCTTGCTTCAGTGAGGACAGGCTAGTGGTGAGGAGAGGCATGGCTTTAGAAGAGCTGCTAGTATTCTACTACTTGACCTAGGTGAAGCTGCACAGGTGTCTTAATTGAGCTGCATGCACATGATCTGTATGCTTTGGGGCATATGTTACACAGCAACAAAAAGCAACAACAGTGTGACAGCATAGGAACTTAGGTAAATAGCCTTGTTATCCAGGCATGCCTAAAACACTGTCCTAAACCAGGATATCTCATCAAAGTATTGTTAAAAAACAAAATGGCTTTTGTCCTTAAGCTTTCTTTCTAATGAAATTGTCAAGAACTTGGAACCTTACCCGGCTGGTGTGGCTCAATGGTTGAGTGTCAACCTATGAACCAGAAGATCATAGTTCAATTCTCAATCAGGGCACATGCCCTGGTTGTGGGCTCAATCCTCAATAGGGGGCATGTAGGAGGCAGCCAAACAATGATTCTTTCTCATCATTGATGTTTCTCTCTCTCCCTCTAAAATCAATATAAATACTAGTATACTAGAAGCCCTGTGCATGAATTTGTGCACAGGTGGGGTCCAGCCGGCCTGGCTTCAATCAGCGGTTTGGAAGTGGGCCTGTGGGGAGCAGGAGACAGCGGGAGGTTGGTTGGCCAGGCCAACGAAGGAGAGGGGCCAAGGGCGATTGGCCAGCAGGCCCCACCTCCGATTGGAGTGGGCCAGTTGGGGGTGGGGCTGGCCGGTGGGAGGGGCTGTGGGTAGTGGACCAGATGGCCCTGTTGTCCCTCAATGGGGTGGGGGGAACCAATCAGGGGTCAGTGGCCAGGGGAGGGACCATGGAAGGTTGGGGGGCCAGCTCTACCCCCAAGTGGTGTGGGGGGGCCAATTGGGGGCCAGCAGCCCAGGGAAGGGGCCATGGGTGGTTGGCTGGTTGGCTCTGGCCCTGATCAGAGTGGGGGGCCAACTGGGGATGGGTCTTGCTGGGGGGAAGGGGCCTAGGGCCAACTGGGGGTAGTGGGAGTCCATCTGGTGTGGGGCCAACTGGGGGGAGGGGCCGTGGAAGGTTGGCTGGCTGGCCCCACCCCCCAATCAGATAGGTTTGCTGGTCGCAGTAGGCGTTATAGGGACCAGTAGTTTAGTTATTACAGCGCTATAGTCACTGGGTTTATATATTTATAGGTATTTCTTTAAAAAAAACTTAGAGCCTTGAAGAGGCAATCTTACAACAGGTTAAGTCTTAACATTCTAGCCCTTTATATATCACACTTCGGTAAAGAACCTCTTAGAAATGTTCTTAAAACATTATATTTATAAACCTCCCAGCACCATGCTATAAGAGGCCTTATACCTGTGTGGAGTCCGTAACAGAGGCCAGCTGCAGGTACTCAGAGTTGCCCCAACCAAAGAGGTCTCCATCAGCCGACACAGCCAGGCAACAATCACCGTAGGTAGCAACCTGGACCACATTCACTCCTGCAAGGTCTCCACCCAGCTTGGTGGGTACACTGGTGATATTGTAGTGACCCAGACCTAATAAAATAGAAAATACTTCTAATAAGTTATTCTATTACAACTTACACAGACTTACTATATGCCAAACATATTTGAGCACTTTACAAATATCAAAAATCCTAATATATTCCTCTGCATGTCAGGCAACTTCTGTCTCCATGTTCTCTCAGAGGCAGAAAAAGGCATCATTGTAACTAGTTCATATTAAAACTCTTGAACTTTTCTAGGTCCAATTCAAGTTAGAAAAGTTCTCAAGATGAAAGCCTACTATATAATGAACAAATGAGACCTTGCATATATTAAAACCAGCAATTTCTAATGTACTGCTGAGCTTGCTGATAAAATGAAGGAAATCTCTACAGTTCACCCACTCAAAAAACTAAACAGAAACAGGCAAATTGGTGTGGTAAGCAGTAAACAGGACAACACAGGGCTTGCCCAAAGGACAATGTCATTATCAGCACTTCAACAGGGGGTACCATATTTTCCAGCATATAAGATGACCCCCAACTTTTCCAGTTAAAATATAGAATTTGGGATATACTCGCCCTATAAGACGACACCGGGCGTATATATAAGATGACCCCCAACTTTTAAGAAGATTTTCCTGGGTTAAAAAGTCATCTTGCCAAGACCGGTTTGGCTCAGTGGATAGAGCGTGGGCCTGCGGACTGAAAGATCCCGGGTTCGATTCCGGTCAGGGGCATGTACCTTGCTTTCAGGCACAGCTTCAGTGTGAGGTGTGCAGGAGGCGGCTGATCGATGTCTCTCTCTCATCGATGTTTCTGACTTTCTATCCCTCTCCCTTCGTCTCTGTGAAAAATCAATAAAATATGTTTTTTAAGTCATCTTATACACCAGAAAATACTGTAATCCCTGAGCAGCACAGGGAGGCGAACACTAGACTCTGGCTTCATCGGCTTCCCACAAGGGACTCAAAGCAGGAGTAAAAGGGCAAAATGGGAGAAAATACTTGCAAATCAAATATCTGATAAGAGATTAATATTCAGATTATACAGCAAATTCAACAACAACAAAAACAAATGGCCCAATTAAAAAATTACTTTCTTCAAAGAAAATATACAAAGGGGCAAGCAATAAGCATATGAAAAGATGTTCAACATCACTAATCATTAAGGAAATGCAAATCACAAATGAGATACACCCATTAGGATGGCCACTATTACAAAAATCACAAAAATAACAAATGTTAGGGAGAATGTGGAGAAAATAGAACTTCATACATTGTTGATAGGAATGTAAAATGGTACAGCTACTATGGAAAACAGTATGGCAGTTCCTCAACTTTTTACCTGGAATTACCATATGATCCAGCAATCCCACTTCTGGGCATATACCCAAAAGAATTAAAAGCAGGATCTCAAAGACATATTTGTATACCTATGGTCACAGCAACATTACTCCAATAGCTAAAAGGTAGCAGCAACCCAAGTGTTTATCAACAGATGAATGGATAAGTATGCTGGTAACGTGTTATATACATACAAGGGAATATTATCCAGCTTTAAAAAGGAAGGAAATTCTGACAGATGCTACACAATGGATGAACTTTGAAGACATTGTGCTAAGTAAATAAGCTAGTGACACAAAGAATAAATATTGTATGATTTACTTATATAAGGCACCAAAAAGGGTCAAATTCCTAGAGGCAGAAAGTAGAACAGCAGTTGTCGGGGGCTGGGAGGAGGAAAGAAGGGGAGTTACGGTTTAATGGGTATAATAAAGTTTCAGTTTAACAAGATGAAAGAGTTCTAGAAATAGATGGTGATGAGGGTTGCAAATGTACTTAATATCAGTGAACTGTACATCTCAAAATGGTTCAGATGGAGCCGTACCTGTGAAAGTTGTATTAACATGAAAAACTATATCATATAAATTTAAATGATAAAACAAAGATATACAAATCATACCAAGGCTATCATTAAAACATTAAAAAATGTACTTATATGAACAAGAACTGGAAAAAAACATGAGACTGAACAAAGACAATTTGGTAGGATTACTGAGGATTTAAACAATTTATCCCTTCAGATAAATTTCAAAAACAAAAAGATTAAATATACAAGGTGTGAAAGCTTATCCCTCATTCCTTCCTCCCTTAATGATATTCTTCTGAAATCAGCTAAAATGGAGCTCCTTTTAGGCGGCACTTGTTTCTTTACAAGGCTCAGAACTTCTCTGTTGCAGAGTGGCTCCAATCCTGTATCCAATTCTTTATAATTCATTTCTATGGGAACAGGGACAGGAGAAACAATTATTGTTCCTCAGGAAGCATTTAAGAGATGTAAGGGTCAAATTAAGGAAGATGGGTTCTAGCCTATGAGAACCCTACAGCTTACAACGCCATACTGCATTATCCCCAGAGATGAAAGGTACAATACCTGTTTGCCCATCCGCACCCCATCCACAAGAATAGACTTCTCCTTTATCCGTTAGGAACAGACTGTGGTCCTGACCACAGGCGACCTATCAGACAAACAGAGGTAAGGGTGATGAGAATTCTTTGAAGCCCAGTAGCATTCCCTACCGCTTCTGAGCACCAAGCAGGCTGGGTCCAGCCAGGCAGGATGCCACACACTGTCTCCATCTTATTCATTCTCAATGTACCCAACCTCGCAGTCTCCCACTCCCCTGAAACTGCTCTTGCTAAAGGAAAGTGCCAGGTGTCCTAAGGAACAAGCCTAAGAGCTCCTCCATTGCCTGCACACTTGAGAAACCACTCCCTCCTCCACAGCCTTTCTCTTCACTATTCCTCTTCTGCCTCTCTAAGCCTCTTCTTACCCTTCAGTGGTGGACTCCTCCAAAGTTCTGTCCTCTCTCCTGCCTTCACATCTCCCAGGAGACTGCATCCATTCCCAAGGCTTTCGCTATCACCTCCACACTGTTACCCTCAGTCCCAACAAATCTACTGAGTTTGGACCCATTTCCCTAACTGCCTAATTAGAATCACTTTTTATTGAACACGGTAGTATGCCAGGCACAATAACCAAGACCACCCCGTAAGAAACTGAATCTCTGAGAAGTTTGGTAACTTATCCAAAGTCACCCAGTTAATATGTGAAGAAGCAAGGAGTTAAACTTACATCTCTGTGACTGAAGCACTACATTCCACTGTAAATCCACTCTCTTGCTCCTCCTGGAACCCCCTCCCAGCCAACCCACGCCTGCTCCTCCTCCAGTAGGCCCCTCTCTGGGTTGAGAACATCAGCAGCCAAGTCATTTGCCTATGGAATCATGCTCAACTCCCTCTAGTGTGCTCCCTGCCCCGATAATCAAGCCCCAAATCCAGTCAATTCTCTTTATCTGTCTCACATCAGTCCCTTCTCCCCATGGTTTCCCAAGTGACCTTCATCCCTTCCTCCCCCCCACTCCATACCATGACCAAAGTTATCTTTCTAAATAAATCATGATTTGGCTGTCACACCCCCTGATTAGAACCTTTGATAGGCCCCTACTGTCAAGAGGATGAAGTCTAAACTCCTTAGCAACACATTCAAAACCATGCACTGTCCACTCTGAACCTGTTTTCCAGCCTATCCCACACCACTCCCCCATAAGCATACCAAACTCCAGCCCCATTGTACCTTCTCAGCAGTCAGCGCCTCCAGCTGCTCCCTCCTGTTGGCCAGAAAACTTTTCCTCCCACCCTTCCCTAGTCTACCTGGTCAATTCCTCTGCTACCTCCCCCATGGTGCCTTTTTTCCCTTCCATTACACCCACTAGACTTAAGAATTCCCCTTCTGCTACTTTTACAGCATTTTCTGTATACATTCACTTATTTATGTATTTATTGTAAGTACTGACATGTGCCAGGCACTACACCAGGAATGGGAATAAAATAAAATCAGGCTAGAATATGTACAATGCTCTGATACAGCTAATTTTTTTTAACCTGTGTCTCTGACTAGACTCTAGTCACTAGTGTTAGTCCCCAAACTTGATTAAACTTTGTCTGCTGGCGATCTACTGCAAATTGTGGCTTACAGTAAGCAAGCAGTAATTTTTTTTTAATATAGTTTATTGATTTTTCAGAGAGAAAGAAAGAGGGATAGAGAATTAGAAACATCAATAAGAGAGAAACATTGATTAGCTACCTCCCACACACCTCCCACTGGGGGTGTGCTCGCAACCAAGGTACATGCCCTTGACTGGAATCAAACCTGGGACCCTTCAGTCCGCAGGTCGATGCTCTATCCACTAAGCCAAACCGGTTTTGGCAGGAAGCAGTAATTTTTACTGAATAATTTATTAATTCAGAAAATCAACCTACCAAGTTTGCCATCACTCCATCCATTTTTCCCCCTTTCAAAGTGCCCCAGAGAGCAGGATGAGTGGCTTTCAGCCCATGTCTCTTACCTGGACCACTTGTCCATCGAAGTCCTGCATTCTATGGACCTTGTGACTTTCACTATACCAGGAGCAATTTGGGGAGAAGCAAGAGGTTATGTTATGGCAAGCACTGTGGGGTTCTGGCCCCTCCTCTGTCACCCTCAACTGTGGCCCCCATATACCTAATAACTATTAGGGAAACTCTCAGGGTCGAATATAAGGCAGAATTAGGCCAAGATGTGAACGTAAAACAAAACAAACAAAACCCTTTGATGATTTTCATATGCTGCCAGAGTTGAGACTGGTAATATTTAGAATCACCAGCACAATGCAATAAACCAGAAGGAAAGTTTTGGGGTTTTTTTAAGACTAAATAAATAGGACTGAATAGAGGAGAATTTTTGAAGTTAATCAATTTGGTTAAAAATACAAAACTAATTCAAAGAACTTCTATGCATCACAAACAATGCTCATGCGCCCTTCCCTCCCACCTAGCTAACACATAGCGCACAACCTGCAATGGAACATCTCCACAACTTTCCAGTGAGTTCTCACTGCTCATCACACACATGAGGAACCCTTCTTACTGCTCTGTGGATCTAAAACTCAAGAAATGCTTAATGTTTAATGTTTAACACAACTGAGGAAGGGGGTGGCAGGAACTTACCTGTAAATTTCATTTTCGACCACTTTTCTTCCACATTGCCCGTAAGAATTGTTTCCCATGCTGAAAACTAAAAAGTAACACCCCAATTAAATCAGTTCTTCAGATACATGGAATCCTAGACTGTCAGGACTGGAAAGGGGTCTCAAAAGCGATCCTAGTCCAACCATTCACCCTAGCTGCCATTTTGTTTCCTTCTCCAACATTCGCAACCTGTACAGACAGAGCCACAGGCATGTTGGGGTCTAGACCTGCCACATCAGTATGCCACCTTTATTGTCCCTTCTGAGCCCTAGTTCCACCTCTCAGAAATCCCACCTTACACAAGGTAAGCACCTCCTATGAAGGCCTCAGCACCCCCATTTCTTAAACCTGTCACTAGGTTGTCCTTGATGCAAAAATCCCTCTTGAAAAAATTCCTAAACACTCTCTTCACCTTTTCCTACAAATCACACTTAGCCAGAAAATGAAATTTGAAAAATTTCATCAAGTTGGCCTTTCCCTTGAGAACGCTGTTCTGGAGAGGGGGGGGAAGGGGAGTAGTGTTACCCAGAAGCCTGGACACTAAAAGGCCCCACCACCTGGAAGAAGTGTTAGCAAACAGGCTTTTTTCGGAAGCAGCCCAACTCGTTGAGTTTATGCAAAGGAAGGGGGAGCCTTGGTAAGGCTGCCTCATGTGTGCTGTCACATCTATAGATAACCTGAGATTTTCAATAACCACAGAGAGCAGAGAGCATAAAGATTTAGCAAGGTCTGCCCAATACAGTTCTCTTGAGCATCCTACTGCTCTGCTCAGGAAATGCCAACAGCTTCACTAAACAGACATGGATCAATCAAATGGGCCACTTTAGGCCCAAAGACAAGAAAGAAGTTCCCCCACTCCTCCATTAGTCCTTACCTCCCTCATTGTCTGTGAGGACAAGAGAGTGGGCTCTGCCACAAGAGACCTGTAGCACCCGTGTCTCCTGAGGTCTGTCCAGAGGCAGTGGAACTGGTGAGGGTTCCAAAACATACTCGTATCCCCTCACTGAAACAAAAGCAATCGGGTTTATTACACTAATTGAGAGTCATAGCACTTCTAACATTAGAAATCATATAATTGAACCGCCTCTTTTTTACTCAGTAAGACATCAAAATAACTTACTCAAGCACATAAGCTGCTAGCAAAGCTAGGACTGATTAGCACCTCCCAACCCACTGTATCACACTGCCTCCAATACACATTGGGTTATTGAAAAGCATAATAGTCTTATTTAAAAAAATCTCTTTGTGCCGAGACCGGTTTGGCTCAGTAGATAGAGCGTCAGGGGCATGTACCTTGCTTGCGGGCACAACTCCAGTGGGGGGCATGCAGGAGGCAGCTGATTGATGTCTCTCTCTCATTGATGTTTCTGACTTGCTATCCCTCTCCCTTCCTCTCTGTAAAAAATCAATAAAATAAAAAAAATCTGCGGTAGGGGACAATAGGGGTAAAGGGAAGAGATCAACCAAACGATTTACATGCATGCATATAAGCCTAATCAATGGACACAGACAACAAGGGGTTGGGGGCATGAATGGGACGTGGGGGGTAATGGAAGAATAAGGACATATATGTAATACCTGAATCAATAAAAAAGAATACAGGGGTAAGTGGGAGAGATTAACAACAACAACAAAAATCTCTTCGCATGTCGTTTAATATCATTTGAATTTTTAAGGGAAGTAAAAGCATTTTCTTCCTGAAATACTCACTGAAACTTCTCAGTAAAATGAACAACAACAAACATTTTTTTAAAATATTTTTTAAATATATTTTATTGTTTTTTTTACAAAGAGGAAGGGAGAGGGATAGAAGGTTAGAAACATCGATGAGAGAGAGACATCAGTCAGCCGCCTCCTGCACGCCCCCCACTGGGGATGTGCCCAAAACCAAGATACATGCCCTTGACCAGAATCGAACCTAAAACCCTTCAGTCCGAAGGCTGATGCTCTATCCACTGAGCCAAACTAGTTTTGGCAACAAACATTTTTATATTAAGAGGAAGCAAAAAGAATATGTAGATGCATTTACTTGCATATACATTAAATCACTGTATAAGGATAACCTGGACACTATTAACACAGGCTGTCTTCAGGGAGGACAGATGTGAAAAGCAGACTTTTCATCATACACTAGTATTCTACATTGCCTTTAGAATTCTGAATTATACAAAGAAAATTTTAGTATTTCCAGTAAGAGGAGAAATATATTAGAAGTCATTCTTAGAGAAGAACCTTACTGTTCTTTAGAATCCTACTAAAGAAGCCAGATTGGTCTATGTAAAGAATTCCTCTTGTAGGTTTTAAATGATGGGCTTTTGACTATTTATAATGTAGGCTGCAGGTAAGGAGAACATCTGCAAATGTACTACTCCTCAACTTATACCCCACTAAATAAACACTCTATTTTTCTCTTTTGAACCCCATGCTAAAAAAGATTTTGCCTGCCTGGCCGGCATGGCTCAGTGGTTGAGCATCGACCTATAAACCAGGAAGTCACGGTTCGATTCCCAGTCAGGGCAGAATGGGGTTGTGGCCTCAATTCCCAGTAGGGGGCATGCAGGAGGCAGCCACAATCCCTTCCTCTCTGAAATCAATCAAAATATATTTAGGAAGGAAAAAAAAGTTTACCTGCCAAATAAATTATTACTGTTATAGCAATAGACCTGTCCATTTGTTTCATTAGTGACTAATATAATTTTCAGACAGTTTTTGATCAGCATGGAATAATATGCTTATCAAAGTAAGATTATATGACTTTAGGCAAAAATCAAAGAAACTAAACAATGTTGTTAGTTTATACAGCCTTATTAGCTGAAAAGATTCAGTACTTTAGAATAATGAAGTGACTCACATGCTCCACCACTATCTGTATAAACCCCTAAGGGCCTGGAAGCTGTAAATACATAACATTAAAGGGCATATGGCTCTAGATCCAACTACCAAGTGACAGGAAATATAAAGGATCGTGTTAAGTGGAGATGCAGGCAGCAAACCCCAAACTGAAAAATTCTATAGGATAAATGTGATTTCTTTAATAAATATATTTCAAAGGAAAAAGATTAAAACAGACTTAAAAGACTTTTAAAAATCTTGTCAACCAGTTGCAATGTCTGGATCTTACCTGGATTTTGATTCAAATATAAATTTTTTAATATATTTTTATTGGTTTCAGAGAGGAAGGGAAAGAGAGGAAGAGGTAGAAACATCAACAATGAGAGAGAAACATTGATCAGCTGCCTCCTGCACACCCTCTACTGGGGATTGAGCCCACAGTCCAGGTATGTGCCCTGACTGGGAATCAAACAATGACCTCCTGGTTCACAGGTCAATGCTTAACCACCAAGCTACACAGACTGGGCTCAAATAAATTTTTTTAATAAAAATTTAATGACATTTGTGAGACAACTAACAACTTGGACACTATCTAGATATTTCATGATATTAAGGAATTATATTATTAATTTAAAAACATATCCTTTTTTCTTAATCCTCACCTGAAGATGTTTTAGAGAAAGGAAGGGAGGAAAAGAGGGAGATAAAAACATTGATCAGTTGCCTCCCGACCAAAAATTGAACTCAAAATCTAGGTATGTGTCCTGAATTGAACTCGCAACCTTTCGGTGTACAGGAGGAAGCTCCAACCCACTGAGCACATTGGCCAGGGCTATTAATTACTTTTAGGTGTGACAATGTTTTTTTACTTTTTTTTAGAGTCTTTACTTTTTTAGATATGTACTGAAATATTTATGAATGAACTCAATAATGTTAGGATTTGCTTCAAATGTATTGAGGGGAAGGTGGTGGAAATTAAAAAAACAAGACTAGCATGAGCTGATGACTGCTGAAGCTGGTGACAATACTCTATTGTGTCCATTTCTACACATACCTAAAATTTTCTTAATGGCATAAAAGTGTGATATCTTACAACTAATAAGATTTCAATACTAACTTTAAAAAGAATTCTGAATTAAGTGGAAAAAAGAAAGAAAACAAAACATATGCCGTGATCAAAATAAAATACATATTTGTATATGAATGAAAAAACAGAAAAAAATGAAAAGTCTGTTCTAGTACATATATCTAGGTAATTTCTCCCTTAGTTTAAAAAAATGTCTCTTATTGTTCTTAAAATGCTGTTTGGCTAATGTGTACTTTTAACCATGTCTTTATAAATAATTTCTTTATAAAGTCATTATAAATAATTTTTACAATCCAACTGTCAAACAACTGGAATAAAGATCCTTCTTAAGGATTTAGTTGAATTTCCCCCCAGATCATATCCTAGGTACAGTAAAGTATTGCAGGCTCTCTTCAAGCTACGAAAAGAAAGGTCATCTCTTAGGGGCCAAAAAGGAACATCTCCACTTATCAGCAAATGCTTTTTTGCCTAAAGGTTCAATTTAATCACACCAACGAGGCTGAAAAACACTCTAGTCCAAATGGTTTCAAATAACATCCTTCAAGACAACATCTATTTTGTTGTTATGCTTTGGTTTATGTAATGACTAGTGGCCCAATGCAGAGCTGTGTGCACAATGAAAGAAAATTAATTAGAAGAAATATTTTAATATCACTATTCGCCCTTTCTCTATAATAGAAATGTCAACTAAATTCACGATCAACAATAACAGATCAAAACACACGTGTGTGATTGGTGCCAGCGAGAGCTTTATATGTATCAATTAGCCTTTTATATACACATTTAGACTTGCTTTCTGACTTAGCTAAACTCTTTCCAGTCCAATGAAGCACCCCAATTTCTCTTTCAGGTAATTGTCAGCAACACAGCAGTAAATATCAACACGAAGCACATTATTACTGTAGGTCACATAGGGAGAACAAAGGGTAAAATGTTTATCTGCTGCAGTGTTTGACTATATTCTTTGCAATGAGAAAACCTGAAGTCATTTTCAAGGTCCACCATTTCTTACTTCTTTTCAGTTGGGTCAAGTTTCTAAACTTTCTAAATCTCCATTTTCTGGCTAATGAAAAGAAAATAGGATTCTACAGAGTCTCCTATCTACTTACTCCAGGACTTCTTTGAGAATCAAATGAGATCAGGCATGGGAAAATGCTTCACAGACATTTGGTTAAAGTGTAAAATGTTTGCACCTGGCTATAAAGCAAATTGTGTTCCTGGGCTAAAGAAACTCAAAGGAGGCTAGTCATCGCTAGGGAAAGGAAGCCGGGCATTGCTATGTGATGTCATTACCTGGTGCCCACAGCCACTGTTTCTGGGCTGGGCTGGGCTGTGGGACCCATTTTATGCCATGGGGTCTTGGCAGCCTCAACTGCAATTTGGTGGGCTATCACTCTGGAGTGGTGCTGGGGCATGTGTCCCACTTGGGGGAAACCGAGTGTTGCTTTGTCAGCAACAGGTCCGTGGTGCTGTTTCTTTGTAAATGGTCAGTGGGTGTCACAGCAGTTCCTGGATTGAGCATCTGCCTGCTATTGGTCAGTGCATGTCACAGTGACCAATGGGATGGTGAAAGGGACATTTATCATATTAGCCTTTTCCTATCTAAAAAAAAAGAGTAATATGCAAATTGACCATACCTCAGCTACACCTATAAGCCATGCCCACCAGCCAATCAGAGTGAGTATGCAAATTAATCCAAGCAAGATGGCTACAGGCCACAGAGAGAGCAGGAGGGAGGCTTGGGTTGCCCCTGGCAATGGAAGAAGCCAAGCTTTCTGCAAACCCTGACTGGCCCAGGCCTCCGCTTAAGGCAACAAAGTTTCAATGGCTGTGTGAGCAGAAAGCTTGGCTCAGCTCCAGGCTACAAAGTTTCAATTGTAGAAGATAAATAAATCCCAGATACAGGGCCTCAGCTTGGGTCGCCCGGGGGCATGGCCAGCCTGCAAACCACCGCAGGTCCCCCCACCACGACCCAAGGGAACACCCACCCTGATCCAGGACACCCTTCAGGGCAAACCAGATGGCCCCCACCCATGCACCAGGCCTCTATCCTATCTAATAAAAGAGTAATATGCAGATTAACCATCACTCCAATACACAAGATGACTTCCCCCATGTGGTCAAAAGATCCTGCCCCCATGTGGATACAAGATGGCCACCACAAGATGGCCATCAGGGGAGGGCATTTGGCAGGGACCAGGCCTGCAAGGGAGGGCAGTTCTGGATGATTAGGCCAGCAGGAGAGGGCAGTTAGAGGTGACCAGGCCAGCAGAGGAGGAAAGTTAGGGGCAACCGGACCTGCAAGAAAGGGCAGTTGGGGGGAGACCCAGGCCTGTAGGGGAGGGCAGTTATGGGTGACCAGGCCTGCAGGGGAGGGAAGTTGGGGGGCACCCAGGCCTGCAGGGAAGGGCAGTTAGGGGAAAACAGGCTAGCAGGGGAGCAGTTAGGCATCAATCAGGTTGGCAGGGGAGCGTAAAGGGGTAATCAGACTGGCAGGTAGAAGTGGTTAGGAGCAATCAGGAAGGGAGGCAGATGAGCAGTTGGGAGTCAGCAGTCCTGGATTGTGAACAGACATCCCTCAAGGGGTCCCAGATTGGAGAGAGAGCAGGCTGGGCTGAAGAACCCCCCCCCTCGCCACACCCCTGTACACAAATTTCATGCACAGGGCCTCTAGTGTATGTATACACATACACACACACACACACACACACACACACACATGCATGCATGAAAATCCAAATATATATATATATATATATATATATATATATATGGATTTTCATGCATGTATATAGATAGATAGATAGATAAATATATATATATATATATGTATATATATATATATGTATATATATACATGCATGAAAATCCAAAGGGAGTTCTCAGACCAGTGACAGCAGAAAGAAGCCAAGGTGAGAATGCTCACTTTTATCTTTCTGGCTCCTGTGAAATCCAAGCTGAGAATCCTTGTTGAGGCCCATACCCCAAACTTTTGTAACATCTTTGGTTTTCGAGGACAGCAATGTGAATCCATAGCCACAAGCAGCTGATGAAATCTGAAAAGAGAGTTCCCATAAGGCATTAACTGATTTGTGATAACAAGTTTTACTCAGCAATTTATGACAGGTAAACTTATCCAATTTAAGAACACATACTGTTGATAAAGCAACATACTGTTAATTTTTAAAGAGCCACAAACTGGCAGAAAATATCTGCACACATCATATGTGATTAAGGACCTACAGCCAGAATACATCCAAAACTCTTACAACTCAATATTAAGACGTAAACAATCTAACTTTTCAGTCACCTTGAATTTAAATTCCGTTTATCTTGAGCCCCCCCTTTTCAGTGAAAAGATCATTTGTTATCCTTGACAGAAGTTAGGAGTCAAACTGTTTAAACCTGCTTCTCTTTCATCCCCCACCAAGATTTCCACTACCATCCATCCCCAGGCCTCCCTTTTGCTCTCCGAGTGCTGGCTTCCGGGATAAGGCCTCCCTGAAGCGGTCCTTTGCTGCGATCTTTTCCAATCCCAGAAGAGTTAAGGCAGTGGTTCTCAACCTGTGGGTTGCGACCCCTTTGGGGATCAAACAACCCTTTCACAGGGGTCGCCTAAGACCATCGGAAAATGCAGATATTTACATCACGATGCATAACAGTAGCAAACTTTCATGGTTGGGGGTCACCACCACATGGGGAACTGTATGCAAGGGTCGCGGCCTTAGGAAGGTTGAGAACCAGAGTTAAGGCCTCCTGTGCACATCACTACAGCGTATTGGGACCACTCGCCCGTCCTCTCTCCTTCCTGTTGCCGCTCCAGCTAACATTTCCTTTCCAGTTCTTCACCGACCCCAGCTGGCCCACGTTTTCTCTGACCTTCGGAAGTCGCCTTTCCTGAACCGGACCTTCTGGAGTCTCAGGGGTCCCAGTGTGAACCCCACTGTATGTGCACCCACCAGCAGCTGCAGGGCCCGGGACCTGTCCCCTAACCTCCCTGCGCCTCCCTTTCCTTCAGTGTAACTGTGGGGGCAACCGACTCCCAGGGGGGCGTGCGGATGACACCCGCGGGCCACAAAACCTGGCACGTGTCAGCCGCTCGGCGGATGCTGGCGGCGCCCCTCACGCCCCACCCTCCTGGGCCCACTGCCCGCGCCGGGCCGTCCTCCCGGAAGTGTGGCCACCCGGGGTCGCCAGCTTCTCCCCGAGACCCCGGCGCCGCGGGAGGGGGAAGCAGCGGGTGGCGGCCGCACCTTCTGGTCCAGCTCCAGGCGGTAGGGCACGGGCTGGATCCTGCGGCGCGGCCGCACGCCGGCGCGGGGCTTGGGTCCGGAGCTGGGCAGCACGAAGGTGGGCACGCCCAGCGCCCCCGAGAAGGTGAAGCCCCACACGAAGATGCGGTCGGCACGAGCCGCGCGCTCGCCCACGTACTGGAACACGGGCGCGTCCGCCTCGGCCTCCGCCGCCTCGCGCCGGCTCCGCGAGCGCCAGGCCGCCGACCAGTGCCCGCGCCCCGGCCCCGGCCCCCGCGGCCACCGCCCCGGCCCCCGCAGCCACCGCCCCGGCCGAGACGCCGCCGCCGTCAGCGCCGCCAGCGCCGCCAGCGCCATCCTCCGCTTCTCGTCTCAGCCACTCCTGGGCGCCGCCATCTTGCGTGACCCTTGACCCCACGCCCCGGCGGAAGAACCTGCGACCGCGTTTGCGATTGGCTGAAGGCAAAAGTGCTGAGGCCGCCGCTGGCCCCGGGGCGGCGGGAGGGTCGGAGCCGGGCGCCCCGGGGGCTGAAGGAGCGGGCGGCGGAGACTGGGTCTCGGCCCTGCCCGCCGGGGGCGCGCCCTGAGCCCGAGCTCCCACAGGCGGGCGGCCTGAACTCCTTCCCTTCCCTTCCCTTCCCGCACGATGGCTGTTTGCTGAGCATCCACCCCGGCGGGTGCTTTCCCATTTTTGCAAGGCCCTTCACTTCTTAGCAATCAGCAAGAATAAAACCTAAGCCCTAAACCGGGTTGGCTCAGTGGACAGAGCGTTGGCCTGCGGACTGAAGGGCCCCAGGTTCGATTCCGGTCAAGGGCATGGACCTTGGTTGCAGGCACATCTCCAGTGGGGAGTGTGCAGGAGGCAGCTGATCGATGTTTCTAACTATCCTTCCACCTTCCTCTCTGTAAAATATCAATAAGAAGTATTTAAAAAAAAAAAAAAAGAATAGCCAAGACTGGTTTGGCTCAGTGGATAGAGCGTCGGCCTGCGGACTGAAGGGTCTCGGGTTCAATTCTGGCCAGGGGCATGGACCTTGCTTGCGGGCACATCTCCACTGTGGGGCGTGCAGGAGGCGGCTGATCCATGTCTCTCTCTCATCGATGTTTCTGACTTTCTATCTCTCTCCCTTCCCCTCTGTAAAAATCAATAAAATATATATATATAAATTTTTTTATTTAAATAAAAAGAATAAATCTTGAGGGGTGGCCCACTTCGAGCAACTCCACTGCTTTGTTTTACTCCTGTTGCCACTGTCCCTACTAATTTCTTAAGTTGCGACTATTCCTGCTCCCTTTTAGCTACCAAGCCACTCAGTCCGTGCTCCGGCCACAGTGAGACAGAATGTAGCTCTTAATATTGTCATTCACTGCAGCAATTCCGCCTGTCACTTCACGTGAGTCAGGTGTTTCTACTTGTAATTTTGAAACCCGGTGCTGTGTTCAGGCCTCCCTGCTTTGCCCACCGCCTCAAATGCCCTGCCCGCTGCTTCCTCTCCCTGCAGGTTCTGACAAACTCCTACTCATCTTCTAACTTCCAACTCCAGCACCTCCTTTGAAGTTTCACGAAGGCAGGAACTTCAGTTTATTCAGTTAATCCTCAACAATTTTGTATTAGTTTAGCATGCAGCCAGGAACAAGAAACACCCTCATGAATGAATAACTCAAAAGCGTTGCCAAGACTGGTTTGGCTCAGTGGATAGAGCATCGGCCTGCGGACTGAAAGCTCCGGGGTTCGATTCCGGTCGGGGGCATGTACCTTGCTTGCGGGCACATCTCCAGTAGGGGGCGTGCAGGAGATGGCTGATCAATGTCTCTGACTTTCTATCCCTCTCCCTGAAGCTATGCTCCCTGCCCGGCAGGGCTTGACAAGGGTGGGACTGGCCGGGTCTGGATCTAGCCCAATTCGGGGGGGAAAGAGGGAGGCGGGTCTGGGCTTCATGCGATTTTGAGGTGCATGTGGGTGGTCAGGGACTTGACTCTGGGTCCCATGATGAGCCCCAAACTGACAGGAGAAAGATTTTCATATACATGTTACTAATTTTATTTAATCTCTGACACTTCTATTATAGAGAAAGGGCAAATAGCAGTATTAAATTATTTCCTCTAGCCTTAACTGGTTTGGCTCAATGGACTGAGCATTGGCCTGTGGACTCAAGGGTCCCAGGTTCAATTCTGGTCAAGGGAATGTACCTTGGTTTCAGGCACATACCCAGTAAGGAGTGTGCAGGAGGCAGCTAATTGATGTTTCTCTTTCTTTGATGTTTCTAACTCTCTCTATCCCTCTCCCTTTCTTTCTGTAAAAAATTAATAAAATATATATTTTTAAAAAGTATTTCCTCTAATTAACACTCTTTTAATGTGCATGAATTTTGTGCACCGGGTCACTAGTTTTCCCTTATAAAATCCTTGTTCAGCTCTTTGTTCTAAGAGGACACAACTAACATACAAAGAAACATTTGAGTCAAGGCATAAAGAAATGAGCCATTAGATATTGTGGGAAGGGTGCTCTTAGACAAGGGGTGCAGCAAGTACAGAGGCCCAGAGGTGAGAGACTGCCTGGTGCATGTGCTGCTAACTGACCCTAGCAGCTTACACTATCCCAAAACAGTCTTGTGCAACTCATGGGTTGTTTTTGGTAGATGATGATAGCCACCAAGATCTTTGCCTTGGTCATGGTTAGCTAAGTCCCACAACTTAATTACTAGATTATAATAAAATCAAGTGTCAAGCCAAATCTTATCACATAAACAGATATTTACTTTATTTATTTTTTAAGATACTTACTTTAAAACATTCATTAGGAAGCAGGGCTCATACAATCTGTAAAACCTGTAAGCTCAGGAAAGTTTTAGCTCTCTGTTCTTTGTGCACAAAAAGATTTTCTCAAAGCAGATAGAATAGAACATTCCAGAAACAGAATTTTGTTTCCCTTTTTACAGCAGTTGGCATTATACTTGACAGACCACTTGGAGATCAAACTTCAGGTACCATCACTAAGAGTAAAGATCATACTGGGTCCTCATACCCAGTTCTTTTGTTGTTGTCAATCCTGATCTGAGGATATTCTTCCATTGTCTTTTAAATTATATATATCCCCGAAACCAGTTTGGCTCAGTGGATAGAGAATCAGCCTGTGGACTGAAAGGTCCCAGATTCGATTCTGGTCAAGGGCATGTACCTTGGTTTCGGGCACATCCCCAGTAAGGGGTGTGCAAGAGGCAGCTTGATTGATGTCTCTCTCTCATCGATGTTTCTAACTCTCTATCTCTCTCCCTTCCTCCCTGTAAAAAATCAATAAAATACATTTTAAATATATATATGTACACACACACACATACATATACTAGAGGCCCAGTGCACGAAATTTGTGCACAGGGTAGAGGGTATCCCTCAGCCCAGTATGCACCCTGTCCAATCTGGGACCCCTAGAGAGATGTCTGACTGCTCATTTAGGCCTGATCCCGGTAAGGCAGTCAGACATGCCTCTCACAATCCAGGACTGCTGGCTCCCAACTGTTTGCCTGCCTGCCTTCCTGATTATCCTAACCACTTCTGCCTGTCAGCCTAATCACCCCTAACCACTCCCCTGCCCAGCCTGATTGATGCCTAACTCCTCCCCTGCCAGCCTGATTCCCCCTAACTGCCCTCCCCTGCAGGTCATCTTGTGGCAGCCATCTTGTGGCAGCCATCTTGTATCCACATGGGGGCAGCCATCTTGGGTGTTGAAGTGATGGTCAATTTGCATATTACTCTTTTATTAGATAGGATATTTTTATTTATGTCAGAGAGGAAGGAAGGAGAGAAAGATAGAAGCATCAATAATGAGAATCATTGGTCAGGTACCTCCTGCACATCCCTGAATGGGGATTGAGCCCACAACCCAGGCATCTGCCCCAACTGGAAATCAAACTGTGGCCTCCTGGTTCATAGGTTGCCGCTCATCCACTGAGCCATGCCAGCCAGGATTTTTTTTTTTTTTTTTTTAGAGAGTGGAAGGAAGGGGGAGAGACAGAGAGAAACATCAGTGTGAGAGAAACACATTGACTTGGATGCCTTCTGCATACAAGGCTGGGAATTGAACCTACAACTGAGGTATGTGCCCTTAACTGGAATCTAACCCAGGACCTTTAGTCCACAGGCCAATGCTCCATTCACTGAGCAAAGCTGTGCTAAGGGCTGAATCAGTTCTTAAACCCAAATAACAACAACTGTAGGATGGCTGAGTCCACTTAAGGATCCTGCAGAGCCCCAAAAGCATAGTCAGTAAATATGTCCCTTATCACCCTGGCCATTTGGCTCAGTGGATAGAGCATCAGTCTGCGGACTGAAGGCTCCTGGGTCGGATTCCAGTCAGGGACACAGGCCGGGGTTGCAGGCTCAATCCCCCATGGGGGTGTGCAGGAGGCAACCAATGAGTGATTCCCATCATTGATGTTTCAATTTCTCCCTTTCCATTCCTCTCTGTGAAGTCAATAAAAATGTATTTTTAAAAAATATGTCCCTTATCATTTCCCAAAGGAACCTGTGGTTATTTACCAGAGTTAACTAGACACTGAATAAGGAGAATACCAGATCTTCCAGAGTTGGCTATAGGGTCTGCATTGACACTGACACCATTGGACCTGAAACACCAGCAAGGCCCCAGTTGAAGTGGGATTTTGTGGAGCCAGGCCCCAGTATGTCTCAGTGGGGGTCAGATGTGCCCATGCACCACCATGTAGAGATGCCTCTGGTTCCCAAGGACACGATTAAGATGGATGTACTGTGCAGGTCACATTGGTCCTTCACCCTGCCTTGACCCGGTGAGTATTACATCAGAAAGCATACTGCATCCCAGGTGGGACTGTGGCCTGGAGCACCATCTTCAAAGATATAAGGATCCGGGAGTGATAGTTCTCATCATATCCCCATGCAGTTCACCTGCTCGGCTCCTGCAAAAACCAGGTGGATTATGGCAGATGACTGTAAACTACTATAAACTTAGCTAGGTGCACAGCCTGATCATAGCTGCTATGTCAGGAGTAGCAGTCCACTGGACAGATCAACACAGCTTTGGGAACATCCTAGGGATACTGATCTGGTGAACGAGTTCTTCTCAATGCCAGTGATAAAGAGGATGAAAGGCAGTTTGACTCTATATAGGAAGGACCATATCATTCATTAATTCTCCCTGCTGTCCCTTCAAATACCTCCCAAATGAGGAATCTCTGTAAAAGACTGTTCCCAGTTCTACTTTTATTGATGGAGCTGAGACAAATATTGATTCAGAGAGTTATGTAAAATTATAAAAGAATTATGTAAATATGTATTAGGATTCTCCAGAGAAACAGAACCAATAGGAGAAATAGGAAGTCCACTATCTGCTCTCTGGAAGCTGAACTCAGGAAAGCCCGTGGTACACAGTATTCCAGTCCAAACACAAAGGCCTGAGAACCAGGAGCAACAGTGGAGTAAGTCCAAGTCCCGGGGCAGGAGATGACTGATGTTCCAACTCAAACAGTCAAGCAGAGAGAGGAAATTCAACCTTCCTCTGTCTTTCTCTTCTATTCGGCCCTGGGTGGGTGGTATGAGGCCCACGCAATTGGGGAGAGCAATTTTCTTTACTCAGTCCTCCAATTCAAATGATAATCTCTTCCAGAAACACTAAAAAATGATAGATACCTATCTGGGTATCTATCCTGTGGCCTAGTTAAGTTGACACATAAAATTAACTATCCCACCCTGGCTAGTTTGGCTCAGTGCACAGAGTATCGGCCTATGGACTAAAGGGTCCTAGGTTCAATTCTGGTCAAAGGCGTATGCCTGGGTTGCACGCTTAATCCCCAGTGGGGGGCATGCAGGAGGCAGCCAATCAATGATTCTCTCTCATCATTGATATTTCTCTCCATCTCCCTTCCTCCCTGAAATCAACAAAAATATATGTTTTTTGAAATTGGCCATCTCAATTATTAAGTTTTGATATATTTATATATGTATGAAATACATATACAATTTTCAACTTCTTTTTTCGTAAGCAGGACTGTCCCTATATATTTCATGGCTTCTCTGATATTTTGGTTTTAAATATCTGTTCTTTTACAAATTAGTAATGCCAGTAGAAGGGAGGCTTTTAAAACATTTTGGTTAGAGCCCTAACCGGTTTGGCTCAGTGGATAGAGTGGCAGCCTTCGGACTGAAGGGTACTGGGTTCCTTTCCGGTCAAGGACATGTACCTTGGTTTCGGGCACATCCCCAGTAGGGGGTGTGCAGGAGGCAGCTGATCGATGTTTCTCTCTCATCGATGTTTCTAGCTCTCTATCCCTCTCCCTTCCTCTCTGTAAAAATAAATAAATAAATAAAAATAAAAATAAATTTTTGTTAGAAATAGCTAAGATTTGGAAACAGCCCAAATGCCCATAAGTAGATGAATGAATAAAAACCTGATACATTTACACTATGGAATACTATGCAGCAGTAAAAAAGGATTTTTACCCTTTGAGACAGTATGGAAGGACCTGAAGAGTATTAATCAGACAGAGAAAGACAAGTATCATATGATTTCACTCATATGTGGAATCTAATGAAAAAAGAAACTGATGAACAAAATAGATCCAGAGACATAGAAGCATGGAACAGAGTGGGATCTCAAAAGGAAGGTAGAGGTGGGTGGGTGAGTGGGTAGGTGGGAAGAGATCAACCAAAGAACTATCATGCATATATGTATAACCCACGGACACAGACAATAGGGTGGTGAAAGCCTGGGGTGGGGACTGATAGGGGCAGGCTAGAAGGTGTCAATGCGGGGTAAAGGGGGACATATGTAATACTTTCAACAATAAAAATTTAAAAAAATATTTGCCATAATTTTAAAATTTATAACTGTATGTGGATCTCTTGAATTTCTAAAACATTTTACTTTTCATGGATATTCAAAATACAGAAGCCTTGGTTTGAAATTTGTAGGACAAAAGGGTGCGGTGACAAACTGCAATGTGAACTATAGCCACTGGGTGGCGATGCTTGCCTATCAGTTTTATAGCTCCTGTTAAGGGAGAAACAAGATAAAAGAGGCTAAAAGCCAGTTTCTTCCAATGAAGAAATGGACTTAAAGTCACAACTGCGCTTTCATATTTTACTATAAAAGCCTAGTTGGTTTTATATACTGGCTGTATGCTGGTAAATACAGAACTTGGATTTTTGTCCAATTTGTTGCTTGGAAAAGATGACACCATAGCAGAGTATCAGCTACCTAATGTACTAAAATATCTGCTGTTAGCCTAGCTAAATTTCCCCATCACGTGTAATAGCAAGTTTCTACAGATGTTCTCATTTCTTTGTTAATTTGGAGTAGCTGTAATTCTCTAATTTGGGAAAGAGTGAACTTAACCTTATTTTTTAATTATTAACTTCAATTATTCATTAGTGTATTATTTCTACCTTTGTAAAAAAATTAATAAAATATGATATATGGATAAATTTAAAGGTCTCTTTAACTACAGCCCCACATATATCTGGTGGCACAGAAAAATATTATTTTAGTGTGTGTGTGTTTGAAGAAAATTGGAATATATATTTCATTCTGCAACTTAGTCTTTTAACTCAAAACTATCCTATCTAATAAAAGAATACTGTGCAAATTAACAGTATCTCCACTATACCCACCAGCCAAGCAGAGCAAGTATGCAAATTAACCCAACCAAGATGGCTACGGTCATCGAGAGAGCAAGAGGGAGGCTTGGGTTGCCCCTGGCGATGGAGGAAGCCAAGCTTTCCACACACCCTGGTGGGTCCAGGCCTCCACTTAAGGCAACAAAGTTTCAATGGCTGTGCTAGCAGAAAGCTTGGCTCCTCTCCAGGCTACAAAGTTTCAATTGTAGAAAATGGCCGAAACCGGTTTGGCTCAGTGGGTTGAGTGTCAGCCTGTGGACTGAAAGGTCCCAGGTTCGATTCTGATCAAGGGCATGTACCTTGGTTGCAGGCACATCCCCAGTAGGGAGTGTGCAGGAGGCAACCGATTGATGTTTCTCTGTCATCGATGTTTCTAGCTCTCTATCCCTCTCCCTTCTTCTCTGATGAAAATCAATAAAATATATTTTTAAAAATTGTATAAGACAAATCCCAGATACTAGGGCCTCCGCCTGGGTTGCCAGGGGGCGTGGCTGATCTGCAAACCACCACACAGGCCCCTTGCCCAGGCCATGCTATGCCCCAAGGGAACACCCACCCTGATCCAGGACACCCTTCAGGGCAAACCAGCTGGCCCACACCCATGCAGCAGGCCTCTATCCTATCTAATAAAAATGATTGATCATCACTCCAACACACAAGATGACTGCTCCCATGTGGTCAAAAGATCCTGCCCCCTTGTGGACACAAGATGGCCACCACAAGATGGCCATCAGGGGAGGGCAGTTGGCAGGGACTAGGCCTGCAAGGGAGGGCAGTTGGGGGTGACCAGGCTGGCAGAGAAGGGATATTGGGGGTGACTGGGCCTGCAGAGAAAGGCAGTTGGGATGTGGGGGACCCAGGCCTGCAGGGGAGGGAAGTTAGGGATGACCAGGCCCACAGGTTAGGGCAGTTGGGGGCAAACAGGCTGGCAGGGGGGCAGTTAGGCATCAATCAGGCTGACAGGCAGAAGCAGTTAGGGGCAATCAGGAAGGAAGGCAAA
>PVJN01033247.1:0-23563 GCA_004026805.1 Lasiurus borealis | reverse complement strand
GGGGGGCAGTTAGAGATGATCAGGCAAGCGGGGGCCCGTTGGGGGTGAGCAGGCCAGCAATAAGGGGTAGTTGGGGGCAATCAGACTGGCAGAGAGGGCAGTTGGGGGCAATTAGGCCAGTTGGAAGTGATCAGTCAGGCAAGGAGGGGCAGTTAGGGGCGAGAAGAGTGGTTAGGGGCAATCAGGCAGGCAGGCAGGTGAGCAGTTAGGAGCCAGCAGTCCTTGATTGTGAGAAGAATGTCTGACTGCTGGGTTAGGCCCTATCCTTGTGATCGGGCCTAAACTGTCAGTCAGACATCCCTTGAGGGGTCCCTTATTGGAGAGGGTGCAGGCCAGGCTGAGGGACAAATTTCATGCACCAGGCCACTAGTATTTCTGTAATTGTCAACTACAAAATATAAGTAATAAGCCCATTAAATAGAACTTTGCAATTTTGACAGGACTCAAGGGTCACCTGGACAGGGAGGATTTTAGTCATTGAAATTAAAGGCCAAGAATCTTTTGGACTCAAAAGAAAACTAACATTTTAAAGCATCTACTTGGTGGTATCACATATTCTAGCATTTCCCTGTCACATTACTTTGTAAAAAAGGCACTGTTTTCCCATTTTTGTAGGTGAGGAAAAAATTACATTTGGAGAGATGATATTTCTAGCTCAGGGTTGCAGTTAGTAAATGATGGGGGTTAGAATTTAAATCCAGATGTTAGACTCCAAAGTCAACCCTAAATGCTTTATGGTACTAGGGACAAAAGAGATTATTTTTTAGGGGAAATCTGAACACAGGATTAAGTAATCTTGAATCACACAAGATATTTAGCCCATTTATATTATCCTACTATTCTTCTTGTGATGTCAAAAGAACGTTTTGTTTGGCTTTCTATATTTTAATATCTTTTTAACATTTTATGCTCTCCATTTTCAACATAAAAGAGGAAGACCTCAGATGCAAGCATTGGGCTAACACTAGTATCTAGCTAGAGTTTAATGTATTTTTTTCTTTTCATTATATGTGTTTTTATTTGTCTCCACTACTAATGGCAAGTGATACTAATTTTTAAACTAATTTTCTGTTTGTGGTAGTGATATAAAACTTCAGCTGCTTAGATGAATATACTTAAATTTTTAACGTGTCATTTTAAAGCAAAATAATATCTAAATGCTAGCATTAGGAGTATATGGAAGACTAATATGTGGGAAACACATCTTTTGTTTTAGATATGATGCTATAAATTCTTAGAAAAATGTCAATGCTCAAAGAATGTGATGTATAATCCCTTCCCCTAGGGTCCACAACATTCATCCCATATACCATGGGCCACTGGATTTGAGAAATATCAGTGCCAGAATATGACAGCATTTTCCTTGCAGAGTAAAGAAAAACTATTGTTCTCAATTTTGAGAAATTTCTAACAGTGTTATATACTAGATGAACTACCTAGAGAAATTATAGATTTTCTTCTTTCAAAAGCCCTCCTTTACTTCCACGTAAGATAATTTTTACCTGCAATTGTACATGGAATTTAAAACTTGACCTACATCAATAACTCTAAAAGTGTCTCTCAATATGTTTCCTAAATTTTCTTTGCCAAAGTTCATCTCAAGGGAGACCTTCATTCTAAGAAGCATCCAATGCAAGATTTTTAATACATGTTTATAGAGAACTTACTATATGCTAACCATTGCACACTTAGCACATATCAGTGAGAATTTATGGAGCTTGCCTTTGTGGAGCTGATTAGGGAAGAGAGACAGTAAATAATATCTGTCTATAAAATAAGCATATAGGAAGAAAATAACACATATAGAAAAAAATCAGTGAGTACATAGAAGGGTTGGGAAGGCGGGAGGGTATTGGGATTTGATGAGGGTGGTCTGAGCAGTCTTCATTGACAAGGTGACATTTGAACAAAGACTTGAATGAGGATAAATAAGGTAAAAAAAGGAACTACCACCGTAGTTCTACTGTACTGGGGTACCTGAGCAGTAAGAGTTGAGGGTGTAAAGAAGGAGAAAAATCAGAGGGAAAGTATTCAGAGGGAAATAGAGTAACAAACATCTATCGTACCTTTTTGAAGAATCATACTGTCAGCTGGTTTGGAATAAGGTGTTGAGGAGGAGGATGAAAGCAGGAGCCCCAAATCAAAGGATATCTTGGACTAAGGAGAAAAGCGGTCATGTTCTGGATAGAATTTGAAGGTGAATTTCTTAGCGAATGGAATGTAGAGTGTGAGAGAACTCGTCAACCAGAGGGCCTCTTAGAATGAAATACCTGGGAAGGAATCACTAGCAAAGGCATAAATTTGGAGGAGGATGTGGTCCTTAGGCAGCCATATTTTAATGGTAACTAAGTTCCAAACACTTAGATAATTCCAGAATAAAGATCTATAAACTATTTGGTTTCCCCCCTGTATAGCCAAGTAAATCTAAATGGTAGCCACCACTTCTTGCCAGAATCTTCCATAGTGTTGACTTTTGGAGGTGCATGCGTGCGTGCGTGCGCGTGTGTGCACATGAGATTTTGCTAAGTTCTATCTCAAAACCATCACCCAGTGGCTTGATTGAAATGTAACACCACATTCTGCTGTAAACACTCCTGATGGCAGTGATATGTATGTTATTTCAACAACAGAGGACACATAAATCCAACCAATTTTTCCCCATCCTCCTGTGAATGGGTGTCACTTTTGATTTATTCTAGCTCAGGATATTCAATGTTTGTCGAGCAATGTTCCACTGGGCTCTTTACTTCTTAATTTGTTGTTGCCTTTTATAGTACAGTTACTGTACTATGTTTTTATATTACATTTTTTTAGGATTATATAATTAATGTTCTGGACATCTTATATTGTATTTGCTGCCTCACCAGCTCCATTTTGGATTTGAATATGAATTCCTGGCTATTATAACTTTCACCTTGTGCTGATGAGGCTGGGTTGTAGATGAGAGGAAGGAACTAAACTGCACCAGTGAAATGTTTGGGTGACTTAACAGAAGCACTCATTTCATGTGACAAATATTTACTAACCTTTGGCCATGTACCAGTCACTGAGACTGTAATGAAGAAAAAATACTGTTCCTACCTCAAGATATAGGATTTCAGGTGAATAACTAAAAGCCTCGTCTAGAGCAGTAATTTTTAACTGGTGTGCTGCAAGAATTTTTAAAACCTGCAATACCTGACTATTGAGTCAGGGGCACTGACCTCTTTTCCCTTAGGTTGTCAAGTTAAAAATAATGACAGCAGCCAACACAACAAAAGCGGTCCAGTGTGAATGAGTCAAAATTATACCTATTTTTTGTTAGATGGGCAAAAAAATATATATGTTTTTTTGTGTGTGTTACAGAGTTTTAGTAATTAGTTTATGTGTACAATGAGATAAAAAAGCTTAAAAGTCACTGGTCTGAAGCAATGACCTTGATCATAGATTAGAGAGAAGGAGATAGATTTCAAAAATGTATCTCATCCATTTACATAAACAACAAAGACATTTGTATAAGTTCTCAAGAAATAATGCAATTTCTCAAGAAGCATATTACTTGATTATCAAACTTTGCAGCAAAAAATATTCAAATATGTGATCCAGATCACCAGGAGATTAATCAAAACAATACTTCAAGAATAAAATGTGTGAACTCAACAATGCCCCTCCTTCATATTCATCTAAGACAAAAATATATCCGCACAAGGGCTTATATAAGAACACTCATAACATCTTTATTTATAATAGACCAAACTTGGAAACCATTACTTAGAAACAATCCTCATTTGAATAAACAAACTGTGGTATATTTATGTAATGCAACAAACTGCAAATGCATACAATAATGTGGAGCTATCTTGTAGGCATTATTTTTTTTTTACTGAAAGAAGCCAAATATGAAAAAATACATACTGTATGATTCCATTTCTATGAACTAAAACTAAACAAATCTAAGCTAGGGTGATAGAAGTCAGCATAGGAAACCTTGCTTTGATTATGGAAATATTTTATATCTTGATTATAGTACTGGTAAAATTAGTCTATATATTTGACAAAACTCATTGAACTATATTCTTAAAATCTGCATGTTTTATTGCTGGGAAATTATATACACTAATAAAAGAGAAAGATGCAAATTGACCATACCTTCGCAACACCCACCAGCCAATCAGGAGTGAATATGTAAATTAACACAACAAAGATGGCAGATTAATTTGCATGCACAGGCACCGAGTGGCAGGGGACAGGGTGGGATATCCACGTTCTGTACTGCCCTAGCAGCTCCAGGCCTCTGGGCAGATGAGAAGGTGGGAAGGTAGCTTTGGGCCAGAGCAAATGCAGAAAGTTGGCTCTGTCCAGAGCCAAGGCAGTGCCAGCAGCCAGGGGAAGGAAGGTCATGAATCTTCTTGCATCGGGCCTCTACTATCTCAATAAAAAAAAAAAGAGTAATGGGAGAAAATAAAATTTGAGGATCAAGCCATCAGAAGATTATATCAGGCAAATTTAGGATCTGAGCAATACAGTGTTGGATTGACTTATCCTAGACCAGTGGTTGGCAAACTCATTAGTCAACAGAGCCAAATATCAACAGAACAACGATTGAAATTTCTTTTGAGAGCCAAATTTTTAAAATTTAACTTCTTCTAACACCACTTCAAAATAGACTTTCCCAGGCTGTGGTATTTTGTGGACGAGCCACACTCAAGGGGCCAAAGAGCTGCATGTGGCTCGCAAACCACAGTTTGCGGACCACTGTCCTAGACCTTTAGGGATACTACATATAGATGATTTATTATATTGGGCTATTTTTCATTGTTGTTTCTACTTCATTCTCCCTAATTGATATATGAGCTCATTAGTTTCTAATTCATCTTGGTCAAGAATAGAATGCATTTCACAAAGTATTTTCTTGGAATATGCCTTGTCCTCAGCTTAAGAAAACCAGGCAAGGTACCAATATGGCAATCTAGCTCCTATGAGGTTTGTGCCACAGCTACTGTGTATATATTCCTGGGGCCATCTGGATCAGCTCCATGTTTAATTCTTTTTTTCTGTCTTAACTTCCCATTTGTTTCTATTACAAATCCCACTTGAAGAGTCAACATTTTCCTACATTTCAGTCCCAACTCAGCATTCTTCCATATGATATAATAAAATAAGACTAAAAATTAAAATTTAAATACGTACTCCAAAACATGACAGTTATTAGGGTAAGAACCTGAGAATCTACTAGTGGTTTGATTCACTCTATTTTGCTTTTTTTTTTCATTTATGGCTATTTGTGTTTAAATGATAAAATATTTGATGTCTTGCTGTATTGCCAGTTATATCCTATTTGTCCATTGCTGCTGTTTTCTGCCATTTCAAATGAAAGTAAGTTAGAGGTTGCTACTGTAGGTGAGCCCAGGAGACTGTCACGGCACCACTGGATTTCTCTGACTACTCGGTTTATTGCATTTTGTTTCACCCTTGAGTATATGCACATTAAAGTCACGTGAATAGTGAAGCAGGTTTCTGTTATGGGCAAAGCGAAGGAATTTTGGAATAGATAGATCGTTTTTACAATGCAAAGTCTGGGCCTTCCTAGAACATATTTTAGGTAATTGAATGTGTCTGGTTGAACACAGAAGCATTTGGGAACCAGGCTAACCGGGCTTGATGGTGATTTTTTCTAAAGTAGTCCCCCTGAGACCTTTTCCCTTCTTCTCCCAAATACGTATCTCTGACACTAATGTTTCAGATGCACCTTTTCTTTTGAATCTCATTAGAGAATTCCTCAAGATAATTTAAGTTCTTCCTTTTTAAACTGAAATATAACACATTATAACTTCAAATTACATAGAGCAATCCTCAGAGAATCATGAAGATTAAACTGTAAGAAAGAAAAACTCGGGTTGTTCATGGAGACTCTGAGCTCATTGGATTTTGTTGACTGACAAAGCAATACCCAGAAGTCCTAATGTGAGGGAGCATGCAGTACATCAATGTGTTTACATGTCCTGGGTAGGAATGGCTGTTGAGAACTCAGTGGATGGCCCTGTTGAAAGAAAACTGTGGTTAGGATGAGGCTTAGGGAAGGATGTTAACTTAAAGAACAAATGGCATACATTTCTTTATTTACTTCATCTTCCTCAGTTCAGAGTGACTTAATAGAAGGGAGCTCTTCTCACAGGAGAGCTAGAGAGACCCAAGGACATTTTGAATCAAAAGCTGCATGGGAATTTTCCCTGAGAAAGCATTTTTTTCTCCTGGATCTACCTTGCTTTTTCCTTTGATTCTGTCCTTTATGGTGTAAGAAAATGGATGAGAAGTGGCCTTCTCAAAGCTCTACAGCAGGGAGGGAACTTGGGGTGCTAGAAGTCACTGAACAGAGTAGAAGAATAGGGGTTATGCATACTCTGAGGCAAATACATCTTTGTTCCCTCAGCCCTTATCTATACAAGAAACTTTTCGAAGTTTCCTTCCAGCGGACTCTGACTTTCTGTGATTCTGGCTTCAACCTTTTTCAGTTAAGAAGTTATCCTTAAACTTTCTCTTTTTCAAGAGCCAAACAAACATACTTTTTGGCTATCTACTATAAGGCCAAACACTCTACACACACACACACACACACACACACACACACAAACACATTTCATCCTCATCCACAACCCTGTGAAATAGGAATTATTTTTCCCATTTCTTTTTAGGGGGTGGGGTGGGAGTAGAGCTTGGAGATTTACAGGAATTAAGCAATTTACGCAGGATATAGCTTGTGTAATTCAGGATTGGACTCTAGGGCCTATGATCTCCTCTTTGTATTTCCCCATTTCCCTAACATACTCACTGATGTCAATTATTTATGCAAATCCAGGACTCATAGTGAGTACCTACTTTGTGCTTGACTCTAAACTGGGGATTTGGGACGTCTAAAAAAATATTAATTCAGGCATTCTTTTTCCCTTTCGAGTGGAAATAGTCCAACATAGATACCATTAGACCTTTTTTTATAAATATTAAATTCAAATCCTCTGATCTTTACTTTAAAACCTAAAATATAGGACACCATATAAAATATAAATGAAAAAAAAGGTGGAGTGAAAGCAAAGTTCTGTTGGGGGAGAGGCTGAAGGTATAGTTCCTGAAATGATGCTGAGGGCCATTCCAGAGCCAGTCCTGCGTCAGCACTGGGTCTCCAGCGGGAGCCAATAGAGGTGTTTTTGTAGAGTTCTCTGCTTTTGTCATAAGCTTTGCTCAGCCCCTTTAATTTTTATTTTGATTGTTTTGGGCTTCACACTATATCCATCCAAGACCAGGGAGATAGGGCCTGTGCCTTGCGGTCTGCTATTGGAAACTGAGCAATAATGAATGAGGTGACTGAGAGGTCGCTGTGTGCTCTAGCCTTTATGAAGCCCAGGGACCTTGGCTGGGCCTCTTTCTGGTGACCTGAATCACGGTCATCATCTGGGGAAGGATTTTATGACAACTCTTAACCTAAACCTTCATAGAGTGGATGTAATCTTACCTTCCTTGAACTTTGTGCTAATACCTAAGTTATTGTAGTCAAGGCAAAGCAGCATATGACCAGGAAGTAGCTGATACTAGTAGGAAAAGAATGGCCTCTTGTATACTTTTTCATACTCACATTTTTCTTGGGACAAAGCTCTACATTAGAAATGACTACTCATGAAAGTTACCATGTTTTTTCATTTGTTGATCAGTCACCAAAATAGTGAAAATGGTTTTGCCAAATTTTAGCTGTCATTTCTGATCATACTTTTTAAGAATATGCTGCTGGAATCACTTACATGGTTCCTATTTCTCGCTATTAATTACATTCGGAATAATTCATTACTGTGACACCAAAAGCTACTAATGAATATGGTGGCAGATCCCTTGTGGCTCCCTGAAGCTCCTTGCTCCCTCAGAGAATCCTGCTTCAAAGCTTGATGAACTCATTTCCATTCCATTGATGGCAGAAGTTCAGGTATCACACTTTATGATATCAAGACTAGAGATCCCGCCTTTGCTGGCTTTGCTCAGAGGTTAGAGTGTCAGCCTACGAACAGAAGTGTCTCAGATTCTATTCTGGTCAAGGGCTCAATCCCTGGTCCCCTATTGAGGTGCGTGCAGGAGGCAACCAATGAATGTGTCTCATAGAAATGTTTCTCTCTTTGTATCTCTCTCCCTCCTCTTCACCCTCTCTAAAAAAAATCAATGGAAAAAAAATATCCTCAGTGAAGATTATTAAAAAAATAAAAATAAAAGACTAGTGATCCCACTGTGTGGTCCTTCCAGGACTTCAGCGTTCTGTGCTGTTATGAAGAATTTTCAGGAATATCATGGTTCTCTTACTTCCTGTTCCCTAATTTGTCCACTCCGTGCTCTAACTAACCAAAGAGGCCCATCAAATCCTAGGTACCCTTTAAATGAGAAGAGGGATTCTTTGTCTCCTGCTCTAGTTTATCTCTCTTCTTGAGCTCTCTATAAGGAAAAGGAAGCAGAAACACTAAATAACTGAGAAAAGGTTTTCTTCAGAGGATCCTATGCTTTATCTGCTTTTACTTATACAGCTTGCTTTTTTTTTTTAGAGAGAAGTTTACTCAGATTTACTTATTTAAGTATGCATAAAACTGAGACCCAGAAACATTAAAAGACCTGATCAGACCCCTGACAGGTATTAACCATGGCAGATCTACCCTCTTTCCCATCATACCCAACTACAGGGTAAGGACAGGTACCACATAAGGTCAGATTTTTTGCAAAGGTCGTTGGCATCCACTACAGACTTGAACTCCATCATTTGATGTTATACTCAAGAGCCCTTAAGTAACTGCCTTTTAAGGAATGGGTAGTTCTCATTTTTAAAAGTTTGAGTTCTGCATTTCTTTCTAAGTCATATTTTTGTCAAATCCCTACATTATTGGATAACAAGAAAGATATCAGAGATAAGTATGATCTGAATAAACTGAGTTTTTATTTCTTGGAATCATAGTCACAGTGTTAGATAGGGCCTTTTAAATGTCTCATTTGATAAACAGCGTACTCAAGGCCCGAGAATTTAAATGATTTATCCAACTAGTTGTCTGTGGAAGTCAGGTTTTCTGTTTTTAATTATCTGAGGATTTGGAGTATTATAGATTCTTGGTCAGTGTTAGGTTCTGCCTTTTGGCCTCCGAATAAGGAAACATTCATCCATTCAGTGAGAATTCACTATATATCTTCTCTGGGCGAGGTGATTAAAGGACTCCAAAGAATCATGACATGGCTCTGAATCCAGATTTTACAATCGAGTTACAAGTTCCAGTGTGCACACAAGTACCTCCAGTCTTTTTTTCATTTAAATAAATGAAGGGAAAGTGTATCTGGCTTGCTACACTTTCTATCAGACTGGAAACAAACTGCAGTTTTGCTGTGTGGTCTAACTTCAGTCCCTCCACAGGTGCTTATCTTTAAAGATTTTGCAATGTGACCGATGAAAGCAACTTGGCCTTCATGCCTAACCTGTAGGGAGGGTGTGACTGCAACATGATTTTACAACTCCAGTTATTTTTGCATTCGTTAGGAAGTGCCTCGGTGAGGCTGCAAAGCTCCTTCTCCATTATTTGCTTTCAGGAAGGTATTTAATTGCTGTGTGCTCAGTGAAAATGCAAGTCTTGACCCTGTCTATATTCAGAACACATGGCACATTTTAATCTCCACAGCTCGTAGGGGGTCGTGTCTGGACTGATGGGACGGTCTCCAGGAGGCTGATTTCTGATCAGTGGCATCGCCAAACTTGTCTTTGCTGGCATTGCCAGATTGGAAGGCCTAAGAGTGTTGAAGCCAGGGTCAAATACAGCTCTGCCAATTACAGGGTATGGGATCTTTGGCAAGTTACTAACATTCCCAAATGTCACTAACATGAACTTAACCCAGCATCTTGCAGCATTGCTATAAGGGAGCACAATGCTTGGCACATAGTAGGTTTTCAATATGTGTTAGTTTCCTTCCTCTCTTTCCTGCATTATATATAAAAAAAAGACTTGTGATGTATGCATTGCCACTTATTCCTGCCTCCTTGCTGAGAAATGGGGAAAATATTTTGGAGGTTCAGTACTGGATGAGAACAGGTTGATGTATGTGAAACAGGAATATTTCCCAAATGATCTCTTAAGTAGATGGATGTTCCTGGGGCTGCAGGAGTAAGGAGACGATTTGGGTATGTGTTCCATCTCTGCAAGCAAAGTACCTGCTGACTCTGTAAAACTGGGCCTGGGAAAATATTTGGTTCCCTGTGCAGACAGAAAAGCCCGTCAACTCCTCAAGGCAGGCAAGGACAACTCTGATGGCGGAACACGAAATTCACAGTCAAATTCTCTTCTCTTTGTTAAATTAGTAAATTCTAAATTATGTGGGAATATTGGAGTAGGATGAGTGTTTAAGGTAAAGAAATATAAGTTGATTTTAATCCTTGTTGATTTATCACTTTGGAAAAATGATCCATTGAGCTAAGGCTGAAGTTACCGTTGTTGGCCTATGCTCCTGTAAGGATCAGAGCACATAGCATCAGGAACACATAAAAATCCTTCTTTGAGATTTCTTAACAAAGAACCAAATTCCAAATCCTATAAAAGGGCTCTGCTAGGACTCCTACAGCTTACAGAGGCATGACCAAATACCTATTCTTGTAGCCTGACTGGAGATTAAACATCTAAGTAGTTTACTTTAGAGCCTGAAAAAAAAAGTTTTATTTCACATAGTTACCCGATGCATAAGATGAGTTTCAGTTTGCTTTGTAAATCTGGTTTCTCTGAATTGCAGATTCAGGAATTAATTGGCTTCCTCTACCCTGGTTATTAGGCATACAGGTAAAATCACAGTTTCCTCTGATTATTGGAATATTTGCCAAGTCCCTACTTTCTGGAAATGTTATTTTGTATTACATTTCTATTGGTAATGAGGGAATAGGCAATTCCCTGAAGAGCTACTCAGGGTTGATTTGTCAAGTTTTCCTATTTTCCTAAGGAATCTATCAAATATAAATGGAGGTATAAGAACCCTTAGAGAGACCTAGGGATATGGGAAGCAGGATCCTGCACAGATTTGGACAACATAAGAATCTATAATAATAAAAGCATAATATGCTAATTAGACCAGAGAGCTGAACAACCTTCTTGACATCATTCCAGACACCCTTCTGGAGGAAGCCTTGGTGGCAGGAGCTGAGGCAGAGGCGGTTAGGGGCAATCAGGTAGACAGGCACAGGTGGTTGGGGCAATCAGTCAGGCAGGCAAGTGGTTAGGGGCAATCAGGCAGGCAAGTAAACAGTTAGGTGTGATCAGGCAGGCAGGCAGGCAGAGGCAGTTAGGGGTGATCAGGCAAGCAGGCAGATGTGATTAGGGACAATTAGGCAGGCAGTTGAGTGGTTAGGGGCAATCAGGCGGGCAGGTGAATGATTATGGGCGAACAGGCAGGTAGGCAAGTGGTTAGGGGTGATCAGGCAGGCAGGCAGAGGTGATTAGGGGCGATCATGCAGAAGAGTGGTTAGGGGCAATCAGGCAGGCAGGCAGGCCAGAGGTTAGGAGCCAGTGGTCCCAGATTGTGAGATTTGGTGCAGGTCTTGCTGTGGGACTCTCCCTCTTCCCCCTGCAAGAATTTCATGCACCAGGCCTCTAATACAGAGAATAAGTTGATTTGGTTTGTGGACAAAAGACTGAATGGGAAACCTGCAGGAATAAGTGTGAGATTTGCAGTATAGTGCACAGCCACATTCCCTTCTTCAAAATATATTCCAATTTCCTTTTGTGAAATGAACTCTCCTCCAGCTTGTGTAGTCTTGGTGGGAGAAAAACTTCTTGTGCCCTCATCTACAATAGAAACAGATGGAATCATGCACTCTTTGTCCTCCTCCTGGTATACCATGGAGCAGCCAAACAGATGCTTTCTCTCCAGCCTTTCCATCTTGAGTGAGTGATGATGGGTGGAAGGAGTCTTTGGGAGTCATCCATCACAGTGGCTACACTAACAGACTAGATAGCATTCTTCTTGCAATAAGGAGGCCCCTGGATTCCTGGGTTCCTACCCCCCCACCCAGGGCTGTGTAGGCCTGCCAGTTCCCAAGCCCATCCTCCAACCTTCTACTGATTCCCTAAATTCCCAGTGTTCTCCCAGCAAATGTTCTTTTGTGTAAATTGACCAATGCCAATCTCTATTGCTTGCAACCAAGAAACCAGAACTAATCTAGACTTTGTTCTAAGCTTGTTTCAGAGTACATTACACCCCATCAATTAATAGGCTGGATTGACAATGGAGAATTCTCAAGCTGAAAGGGGCTCTTGAGGTCCTGTTATCCATTATTTTCCTGCAGTTATTGAGTATGGGGTGAGGAGGAGACATGGGGTTGATTACACTTTAAAATGTGGGAACATTGTGGCATTGAGGTTAAGTGGGTTGGCAAGATACATGAGTCACCTTCTCAACAAATGGGAAGAAAGGGAACACAGCTCCCTTGACACCCCTGTTGTTCAGTTGTTGATGGATTGAGTTGATGGTGGACAAGCACAGCAATGGTGTGGCAAGAGGTGCCATTAAAAAACCAATATAGTGTCCTTTCACTTGCAGCTGCTTGTCAGCTCTGTCCCTTGTTATTCTCGGCACTCATTGCTTTAACTGTACATCACAGAATTATTGAGAAGTTTAGATGAGATGAGTGTGGGTTTCAGAGCCCGAGAGCCCAGGATCTCACAAAGTACTAAAAGTTATTTTTAAGAACACAGTTTGTTAGGATGTTTATCATAATGTGGTTTTTTTTTTTTCTGGACACCAGAGTCTCTTTTGATAAGAGATATCTGTAAGGATTACATATGCGAAGGGAAAGCAAATATGACCTGCCTAGTGTGCATGGGAAATGGAGATGGGGCACTCTGATGCCCGTCAGAGGATTTGTTGCTCAGCTGCTGAGAAAGCTGTCAGGCAGTCAGAGATTGACTTAGTTGCAGGGAGCCCCCTTACCCAAGGTCATGTCCTCCCCTGAGTAGCCCATATCTATTGACTGACTGATAGAGGTGGAATAAATTCCTGGCCGTTTCAGCTCACTGTCAGACAGTTCTGTGGGACCACGTTAGCTCCAGTACTTTCCACAAGATCATCCAAGTCTGTTGGGTCTTTATCACAGTGTAACATCTCCTTTTGCCTAATTCTGCTCCCTTTCCTCTCCTCCCCTCCCATCTCTTTTCTCTCCTTTCCCTCCCTCCTCTCCATTTCCCTTCCCTCCCCTTCCCTTTTTTTCCCTTCCCTTCTCCTTCCTTTCCCAAATGTTGACCCCAACAACATTCCCTATTAAATTTCCTGAACACTAAACTCAAAATATGCTTCCAGGGGAACCTAATCAATAATACCCTGTGTTGGGCATTTTACTCTGAATTATTTTAAGAACTTTATGAAATATCTATTATTTATTCCATTATAACAGATGAAGGAACTGAAGCTCAATGAAGTAAGCAGTTTATCTAAGGAAACACATTACGTGATAAAGCTGGGATTCAAATCTGGTTCATTTTGATTCCAAAGACTGTGTTTAGAGAAATTATTAATGGATCTCTTCTTGGCCAGAAAGAACAATTTTGTCTCCAGAGTAAGCAGCTGGGCTCAGTGCTCTGGGCAGGGTCAGAATCATTCTGTCCACACAACTGGTGAGGCTGGCTCAGATGAGATTCCCTTTCCTTTTGTCTGTATTCATTAGCATCCTTTCTTTACTCTCCGAGCTAATGGTTATTGTTTTAGCCTAAAAATAGCAAGTGTCAGCGATTACACAATTTCAAAATTTCAATGTAATCATTTAAAAATAGGCTCTGAAATTTTGTTTTCTCTCTATTGGCAACCATGGTTGCTATGGAATTCAAGTAATAGATTGTGATGTTTAACACTGAATTAATTACTACTTCTCACTCCCAGGGAACATCTAATTATACATATTCATGCCTAACAGGGTTTTGTTTTCTTAAGCAAAGTGGTGTGTGTGTGTGTGTGTGTGTGTGTGTGTGTGTGTGTGTGTGTCCTTTTACTATACAAGGGACATGGGGGAAGGGTCTTGTTTGTGATCCTCTAGAAGACTTCTTTTCCCTCCTTAATTACAATCTCTTCTAGATCTGGCCTATATTGAGATCATATTATTTCTCTTACATACCCAAGTGGCTTTTCCTACATGCTAAAAGTAGCCTTTTTTCTTTTATTTTAACCACTAGAGGCCCGGTACATGAACTTTGTGCATGGGGTGGGGGGTGTCCCTCAGCCCCCTGTACTCTCTCTAATCTGGGACCCCTCAGGGGATGTCCTCAATTGGCAGTCAGACATTCCTCTCACAATCTGGGACCTTTGACTCTTAACCACTCACCTGCCTGCCTGCCTGATTGCCCCTAACTGCCTCTGCCTCAGCCCCTACCACTGTTGCTTTGTCCAGAATGAAGGAAGTCAGACATCTGGAAGATGTCCAGTCTAATTAGAATATTGCCCTTTTATTAGTATAGATCATGATGAGGTAAAGCATGAAGATTTCTCCTCATTTCATCTCTCACTCTTGCCCTCTTGGTCACATGTATCCTTAGCTAATGAAATTTTACCAGAAACAACATGTATCTTTTGGATTCAGATCTGAGTCTGAATTCTGGTTTTGCCACTTGGAGCAAGTCATTTCAGGACTAAACCTCAACTCCCTACTCAGTAAAATGGGGGTGATTTTTTTCTAAGTCGTGGAGCTGTTGCAAAGGTTAAATTAGATTTTAAAGATACGTAGCACGGTGTAATGTGCAAGATGGAGATCTTGTTAAAATGCAGATTCTGATTCAGACAACAAGAGACCTCAGGTCCCAGGTTCTGCATTTCTAACAGGCTCCCCGTTGATGCCTGTACTGTTGGTCCATGGACCACACTTGGAGTTGTAAGATCATAGACAAGGCTAAACATACAGTCTGAGGTCAGTACATTTGTTGCTACTTGTGTGAATCCTTAGTTAGTCATCCTACACCTTTTTCACTGAGCAGTACAAAATTCACACCCATTAGTCAGTTGGAGAAACTGAGGCCTGGGTAAGCAGGTCATACAATGTCAGAAGATGAATCCACTGGATGTCTGTTGCTTATTGTGGCCTTACCCCTGCGAAGCTTCTATTTTTCCCTTGTGTGGGCTGTAGCTACTGCTACTGATGGGAGTTACCCGAGCATGTGTTGAGCAAAGAACATAAATCCTGTGAAGTTTTTATAGACTCAACTAATAAAGCAATTTTGTGTATTACTGAAAAGAGACCAATTTTCTGACACTGACAGTAAAGCAATGAGACATTTTTCTCCTTTTGATTGACTCAACAGATAACTATTTTTTTTAAAAAAAAATTGAATTTGAGTGTTCATTTGAAAATGGAGTTTGGCTCAAAAGACTTGAGAGACCTAAGTCGTTGAAATTGTGCAAAACGACATGGTGCATTTTAAGATTAGAATGCAGCCCCTTGCTGAGAAGATCCTGGGATTCTTACAAAATAGGAGTTGGCAACCTTTCAGCTGTGGGTAGGCGGTGTTTCTTTTATTTATACTCTTCGTTTAGGGGAGGTGGTAAAATGCTGCTTCTTCGAGAAGGCTGGGAAGGGACATTTCTAAATTCCTTCATCAGTGGCTCAAGGGAGTACTTCTCTCTTTTATTTCTGGCCATGAGCGTCAGCAACAAAATTTCATGCCCCCCTGGGCCTTTTGGCTTGCAAGAACCTCTATGTTCTTCTAGCCTGCCCTTCTAATTCATTTATCCCTGCTGCTCCATTTTTTTGGGGGGGCGGGGGCAGGGGGAGGGGGTCTTGGACCAAGACTAAAACATACCTGCCATTTTTCTTGGCTGATGATCTTTCTGGCCCCAGGCTCGTTATATGATATGGTAGAATAAATAATACCAAAAGTCCCCAATGGCCTCCTACACCCACCATGGTTTGACTTCTTTATAACTTCTGTGACTTCCTGTCCTGCTATTTGCTTCTCATTTAGCATACTTTAGGCACACCAGCCTCCTTCCTAGAATATACCAAGTACATTCTGACATTAGGACCTATGCTATGGCTACCTGCTTTCTCTGGAATGCCTCCCCCGAGAGAGCAGTCTGGTTAATTCCCTCTTCTCCTTCAAGTCTTACCTCGGAGTGAAAGCTTGACTCAGACTGCTCCTTTAATATTGCAAACTGCAGCCCAGCCAGTGTGGCTCAGTGGTTGAGCATTGGCCCAAGAACCAGGAATTCACGGTTCGATTCCCATTCAGGGCACATGTCCAAATTGTGCAGGTTTGACCCCCAACCGGAGGGCATGCAGGAGGCAGTAGATCAATGCTTCTCTCATCAGTGTTTCTCTCTCTCCCCCTTACTCTCTTTTAAAAAATCAATAAAAATATATTAAAAATATTGCCAACTGTAAATTATGACCACTCCCATACCCACATTTCTGATCCCCACTTCACTTTCTTTCTTTCCATTGGGTGTGTAACCTTCTGTTCCTATGCAATGAACTGCAGTTCCAGTAGCTATCACTCCTCACCTCCTTACCCCTCCCAACATTACTGACTCAGACTCAAAATTCCCTTTCCTCTCACATCAGGCAAATGTAAGTCTTCAGAGATAGCGGAAATCGTTTTTCCTAGAGAAAAGTTAAGGCTGTGATGTATCTTGATTTGGGTGGTGATTATACAGATGTATACATATGTCAGAATTCTCAGAAATGTTATCAGGAGGATGTATCTGCTGGTATCCTCCCCCCGCCTCTCCGGCTTGGAATCTGGGCAACAAGCATGAATCTCTAGCATGGGAACAGGAGGTCAAATTCATTCTAGGTACTCCTCATCTCCATTCCTGGATATCTCCGGTTCTTATCCAGTTCCTACCCATCAGATTCCCTTCCTACCCCCCCCCCCCCGGTATTGTCTCAAGTAAAAAGTATTCATTAATGCTTCTTTTCTGCCCCTGTAGTTGTACTGTTAACAGATTGTCCCGTTTCCTGATTGCAGAGCCTTGTTCCTCATATCTATCTCTAGGTTTTCATGCTGAATAATTCTCCCTTCAGATCCTTTCCATCCTATGGATATTTTTAGATTGCTACCATGTCCACCTCTACCACCCACTGTTGCTCCCTACTGCGTCTGCTCAGCCAAACTATACATATTTAATTCTTCTAATCTTTCTTTATCCACCAGACCCACCAGTCTCTTAAAATTGTGTTGCTCCATCTTTAGACCTCCTCCTGATTGTTGATGCCCTGTGACCCGGCAGATGGTCTGAGATGATATTTAAAGGCACTGCTAGCATCATATCCCAGTGTCTCATGCCTCTGTTAAAAATAAACAGTGCAGAAAGAAAGATCCTGGAGGTGCTCATTAACGATGTTTGTCAAGCATTTTCAGTTCTCCGCCTTCTGAACACACAGTAGGATTGTTCTTCCTGGGCTCTTATCATTGGTGGAGATACTTGTGACTAATTCCAGCAAATGAATGAGGAGTGATGACTCCCTTCCAGACCAGCCAAACACCCTCCCGAGTGCTCTTTGCTCTCTGCAGCAGTGGCTGATGGTGTTCAAGATCGCGGCTGCTCTTGTTAACCTGATTCCTTGAGTCATTGTAGAATGAGCTGTAAGCCTTCCAGAAAACTATGACATTCACATGACAGAACAGAGAATATAATTTAGTTGTTCTAAGCCTCTGAGATGAGAGTGCTGGGGGTCGGGAACGTCCAGCTCTCAGGCTGGATAAAACCCATGAAATCATTTGGTCTGGCCCTGCCAAGGCATTACAAGTGAGTTCATTAAATGTTTGACCAAATATAGCAGGTTTTTAAGTTGATGATTCTGTATGGCCCGAGAATGATGCTATACATATCCAAATGGCCGATGGCAAAAAAATGGTTCCCCACCCCTGCTGTAGAATAAGCTAATTTATCCTGACTGATTCAACTCTAACAGATACCTTCAGGTGCTTCCATGTATAAAGGTGTCTATGTCATCCCAACAGCCTGTTACAATACATTTGTAGTATGTGAATACGGCAGATCTCTATTTGGATATAATACTGTATCAACTCCATACCTTCACCTAGACCCTTGCTGTTTGTCTGAAATCAGGTCCAGATGAGATGACACATTTGGAAACCTCCTGCCGAAGATCCAAGATACAGAAAAATTAAGTACCCCTCCCCCGCCATATCTTCAACACAAGAATTTCAAAACTGTGTCAGGTATGGTTAAGCACTTCACATCTTGGATTCAAATACTGCAATAACAGCAGGAATGAGCATATGTTCTGGGACTTTGCCTCCTAGAACCCACTGCTTCATAGCATGCAAATCCCTCCCTCTTCAGCTGGCTTCTACTTGATATTTCTATTGAAGAATAAAATTAGTGATTTCTTTTCCTTTCCCCTGGAGAAATAGGTTAATGTGTTTCTTTTGGACTTGCATAAAATGGAGTATTTTAGATAACCTTTAAAAACATTTTAAAAGGATTCTGATTAATTTAACATAATCTTGGTTCACATACTGTGCTTTTGTGTATATGTGTGTATTTATATATATATATATTCATTGTACACACATACACACACACACACACACACACACATTAAAATGACATGAATGGATTTTTACTATTCTTCTTGCTCCTGCTATTCTGTTATAACTTCTTTCATTTCTCTAATTTCCTTTTTAATCTTTGTCATTATGGAAATGTATTTTACATGCTTGAATATTTGTTCTTTCTATTTCATTTGCCATTACTTCATGAATTTTTTGTATTGGTTTCTATGAAGTCTTCATAGATTTCTCTCCATTTCATTGGAATAAATTTCATTAGGTTGAAATTGCATTGGGTTAAATGATGTGAAAAACAGTCAAATAAACTATTGACTCAACATAAAATTGTCTTAACTATTCTTCAGTGGTTGAACATGTGGATTGTTTCCTGATTTATACCTCAGAATAAATCTGCTTTAAATATCTTGATGCATTTATTTAAACATCTGTTTTCTTAGTGTAGAGTCCCATATGTGGAATTACTGCCTAAAACGCTTTTTCTTCCCTTTATTCTTCTCTGGTGAACTCCTATGTATGCTTTGAGATCTAACTTAAATGGTTTCCTACTTGTGAAAAGATCCAGTATTCTCCCAGGGGCTCCTTGCAACACTAAAATCTTGAAATTTTTAGTCTACCTGTCTGCTTTCACTGGCCTCTGACCTCCTGTAAGGGGGCGGGGGTGTCCTATTTTCTTGGGCATCGTCAGTGTTAACAGTTCTTGGGAACACAGTAAGTGCTCAATATATGTTCGTGGAATGGAATGAATGAAAGGTTGGGTGTACTCGCAGGCACACAGCGTTGCCATGTGGTGTTTGACATTTATCCCAAGGGCAGTTGGTATCAATGCAGAGCTCAGAGAAGTTCAGATTCCTTGGACTAATTGACAAAAAGAATGGCAGGCTCCGGTACCTTTGTTTTTGTCTCTGATCTCTGGTTGCTTCCTTGACTGGACCTGGACCTTCACCTTGCTTTGTGTTATACTAGATGTGCTAAATATTTGTCTTTGATTCCCCACCCCCCACCCGTTTTTGTTTATTTTTTTTTTGAGCATTCGTTTTGCACCTTTGCCCCTCCCCCCATCAAGCTAAATCTCTTCGCTTTACTTTCATCTTCATGTCTCTAACTTTATTGATTTTTTTTATTAGAATCGTGCTTCCCAGACTTTGTGGGTTTTTATCCCCCAGTTTGGACAGCTTAATTTCCATCTTCTTGATTTCCTCTTAGGGAACCATAAACATTGCATCCTAATTACAGCCCTGGCTGTTCTACCATCAGTTAGGTTAGGACGCAGGTATAAAATTATCTCATTTGTTCTTCATAGACCCAAACACACCCTGGCAGGGAGCACATTGGAATTCCTAGCCAGCACTATTGATTTCCAAGCCTGCCCTCATGGACAGGTCACTTTCCCATCCTTGAATATCAAGCAATACTCTTCAGTACTGTCTTTCTGAAAAGCCATGTTCCTGCCTTTGCTGGTTGTTAGCTGTGTGACCTTGAGCAAGTTGCTTTATCCCCTGGATAACTCTAGACATCCCGATCAGAAAACTGAGGCTCAAAGGCATAAAGGGGGTTAAATGAGATGATGCATTTAATATATTAATTCCTTAAAAGAGCATCTTCCACAACATTAGTCCTTTATAAATATTGGTTTACTTATTCTGCAGCTTGGTTCACTATTCTAATTGTTCATTTAAGAAAATCTACATAATGCTCTCCCTCTGGGATACTCAGTGGACTAAGAACTTTTATATAAGGGCTAATTTGAATAACATTATCAGGGAAAGAATTAGAGGCAAGGTTGGGATGGAAGGAAAACATGGAAGGGTGGACTCTCATGAAAGGTAGCTTTGAAAACAGAGTAGAAACTTCACTTTGTTCCAGGTGACCCACCCCGGTAGATGTGAGGCCATTCCCTGAATTGTCTCTCTGCCATTTCTCTTCCAGGCCCCGATGTTCCAACCCAGCATAATTAGGTTATTCCTATGTATTAGCATCTCCCTAAAATAATAAAAGCATAATATGCAAATTGACTGAAAGACCGAGCAGCAAAACAACCATTCAGATGACCACAGTATGACATGCAATGGTGCCAGACCAGCCAAAGTGAATGTGATGCGATTGGTTGGGGGAATTTACCGTTGTCCCATGATCTCCCCACAGAGGGAGGCCTAGGCCACAGGCTGATGGAGCAACCAATCAAGGGTGAGAGGGAAGGGGGTCCATGATCACCCCATAGAGGGAGGCCCAGGCCACTGGTGGGCTGCGGCAGGTGGGCAGGGCCTCCCTCTGTGGGGCGATCAATCGCCGGGCTCCCGGACTGTGAGAGGGCACAGGTCAGGCTGAGAGGGCCCTACCCCCCTTCCCTAGTGCATGAATTTCAACCACCGTGCCTCTAGTGTATACATAAAAACCTAAATGACCGTTTGACCTCTGCTACCAGGGGGCAGAACTCAATTGCAGGAGCTGGCCCTGGTGGTCAATGCACTCCCACAGCGGGAGCACCGCTCAGCTGACCAACGGGTGCCAAATGCTGGGCTCACGGCTGGCCAGTGCAGCTGTGACAGAACAAGCCTCTCCCTCAGACCCTTTCCCTCCTACAGCCCTCCCCCGTCTGGACTGGGACTGAGATTGGGACCGGCATTGGGACTGACTGGGCATGAGCCTGCAGCTGCTTCTGGGTCATGGGCATGCCGGTAACACCCTAGGATGTGAAGACAGCAGCAGAGTGGCAGCGAGCCTACCGAGATGCAGTGGCAGATGCAGCAGGGCCAGCAGCATGGCGTGCAGCCAGGGCTCAGGCTCCTCCCCCGCCGCCTGCCACTTCATGCACTACTATATCCCTCGGGGGATGTTGGACTGCCACAGGCCATGCCAAGGGACCCCACCGGTGCATGAATCTATGTACTGGGCCTCTAGTTTTTACATAGTTCTGTCTCTCCCACCTCTTTTTTATTCCTCATCCTCTTTCTCTTCTTTCTGTCTCTCCTTTCTTCTCCTGTTCTTCTTTTCTCTTCTTCCTCCTTCTCCTCTCCTTCCCACTGTTCCTCTTCCTCCTTTGAATTGTGTGTGTGTGTGTACGCGTGTGCGTGTGTGTGTGTGTGTGTGTATCTCATAAGATTTTTGGCCAATGCCAGGATATGATCTATTTTCCTGTGAGACAACCACTTGAAGACCCTTAAGAAGCACTTGCCTTTTTACAGTCTAATTGAAGTTATTTGGGTCTTTCCCTATTTGGGTTATATTTGTAAATTTTTACAGTAATCTGTCAGATATTATGACCTGTTCACACTCTTACAATTAATCATTGTAGCTTATGATCTGTTTGCATTTGGTTTCCTGTTAGCACATGTTCCATTGGTTTCTCATTAACCCCGGTGTGTTTTATTGTCAATCTTATCAGATTTTTATTACCACACAGTGGTGGGCTGACCCTCGCATTCTGCTTTCTCACTTTTTCCTGGGAATCCAATGAAGTTTTGTGGATGAGGGGAGAATACTCTCGTAATGAATTGCCACAAACTAAGCATCTTGAAACAGCACAAATGTATTGTCTGATGTTCTGCATGTTACAAGGCTTAACTGAGTCTCGCTGACTACAATCAAGGTGTTCACAAAATCGCCTTGTGAGTGGGAAGCACCTTCCCTTTTGGGAAAACATAGGCCCTGTTACTTCAGTGCTTAGTGCCCCCTTTACAAAATCCATGACAACAGATGATTCTGCAAACACTAGGCGAAGGAAAGGTTTAGTCCCTTTCATTTCATAATAGAAACTGGAAAATTACCACATTTCTTCCTTCACACGTTAGAAACCTCAGTGCTAAGTTTATTAACTAGATTTCCTTATAAAAGATTTCATTACTTGGCCCTGGTATGTACACTTTTATCCATATATATCTATATCCTATCTAATAACAGAGTAATATGCAAATTAACCATCACTCTGCTATACCACAAGCCATGCCCACCAGACAATCAGGAGCAAGTATGTAGATTAACCCCAACCAAGATGGCTGCAGCCACAGAGCTAGCAGGAGGGAGGCTTGAGTTTCCCTGGAGACAGAGGAAGCCAAGCTTTCAACACACCCTGGCAGGTCCAGGCCTCCACTCAAGGCTACAAAGTTTCAATTATAGAAGATAAATAAATCCCAACAGAAATGGCTGCTGCCATGGAGCTAGCAGGAGGCTTGGCTGTGCTCTAGGCTACAAAGTTTCAATTGCAGAAGATAAATACATCCCAGATAGCAGGGCCTCTGCTTGGGTCACCAGGAGGCATGGCCGGCCTGCAAACCACCACAGGCCCCTCACCCAGGCTACTCCATGCCCCAAGGGAACCCCCACCTTGATCCAGGACACCCTTCAGGGCAAACCAGCTGGCCCCTACCTGTGCACCAGGCCTCTGTCCTATCTAATAGAAGAGTAATATGCAAATTGACCATCACTCCAACACACAAGATGGCTGGCCCTATGTAGTCAAATATGGCTGCCCCTGTGTGGACACAGGATGGCCAGGAGAGGAGGGCAGTTGAGAGGGACCAGGTCTGCAAGGGAGGGAAGTTGTGAGCAATCAGGCTAGCAGGGGAGGGTAGTTTTGGGTGACCAGGCCTGCCGGGGAGGGCAGTTTGGGGTGACCAGTTTGGTAGGGGAGGGCAGATGGGGCCAAACAGGCTGGCAGGGGAGCAGTTAGGCATCAGGCTGGCAGGGGAATGGTTAAGAGGTAATCAGGCTGGCAGGCAGAAGTGGTTAGGGGGAATCAGGAAGGCAGGCAGGCAAGCAGTTGGGAGCCAGCAGTCTTGGATTGTGAGAGGGATGTCCAACTGCATGTTTAAACTCTATTCTACTGGGATCAGGCCTAACCAGGCAGTTGAACACCCCTCGAGGGGTCCCAGATTGGAGAGGGTGCAGCCTGGGCTGAGGGCCACACCCTCCTGTGCTCGAATTTTGTGCACTGGGCCTTTAGTATGTATATACATACACAAACATACTAGAGGCCCAGTGCACAAATTTGTGCACAAGTGGGATCCGGCCAACCAAGGGAAGGG
>PVJN01033246.1:0-23565 GCA_004026805.1 Lasiurus borealis | reverse complement strand
GGCCCAGGGTTCACGCTGCCCAAGGCACGCTGCAGCCCCAGGAGCCTGGCTTTCAAAACTGCTCCCTGGACCTTCATTTGCAAGCGGACTACAAATGCACAGATGAAAACAATTTAAACAATGGAACTTCAAAACGCCACTCTATATTGTTCAATTTAAAACAAAACTTCAAACACCCGCCCCATGTAAAACCAGAACGTCCCGTTTATTCAGGATCCTGGCTCATGACCCGGGCTGAGGACACCTCCCTGGGAAAGAATAGCTCATTTTTACGTGACAGCAGCGAGCCCCATGCAGTAGAGAAGCCAGCATCCGACGCTGAGGGAAAGCCAGTCCCTGCCAGAGGCTGCTGGTCCACCCCTGCCCGCTTAGGACGGAAGGTGGGGCCGCCAGCGGGGGCCAGCCACCAGGGACGTGGAGTCACACGTGTTTCTACGGGAGCCGACACTCTGAGACCTAACCAAGCGACCACGGAGCAAGTTCCCGTAACGTCCCAGAAGACAGGCAGGCCCGTTTGCCCACCTCGACACCCCCTCCCTAAGGCAGGGGGCACCGATCAGCGCCTGGAGGCTGGGGGAGCTGATGGCCTGTCCGTGCCCATGGACAGAGACCCGGAGCGACACTCACTGGCTTCCAGGATGAGGCGGACGCAGTGGACGAGGGAGCAGGCGCGGGTCACCATCTCGGGGGCGGCCAGCAGGCGCCGCAGGCCGGGCAGCTGCAGGGCCAGGCAGCAGCAGTCCAGGCCGGCCTGCAGGTCCACACTCAGCGGGATCTGCTCGTGGATCAGGTGCCAGGCCAGGGCCTGCGGGGAGCCCATGTCAGAGCGGCGTCAGGGAGCAGGAACCGAGAGGCCCTGGCCTCCCAGAGGGCGGGCTGGTCAGTCCTGAGCAGCTGCTCCCAGTGCCGCTCCCCTCTCTCCAGGGCCCGCCCGGACCTGATGCGCCTCCCCCTCCGGCCCGGCGGGCTCCTCTCGGAAGCCTCCCGGCCGCACACCAGGCCAGGCCCTTCCCGGCAGACAGCGCTGGCCTTGCCCCTTGCGGTCAAGGGGGCCGATTTGAGGGCATGCGCTCCGGAGAGCGTCAGACGCCAGAGTGGCTATGCCCTCGCTGGGGGACCGCTACGCCCTGCGCCCTCTGTCCCGTGACAGTGCCTTCCCTGTTGGGGCCGCCTCTCACCTCTAGCGTCATGACCACGAACTTCACAGTGTCCCTCTCCTTCTCCGGGGGAAGGTGCAGGTGGCCGGGCAGCTTGGGGAACACCAGCAGGTACTGGGCCAGGGCGCGGGCCAGCGTGGTCAGGGAGCGGTACACCTCGGCATCCCCTGAAACGGAGGCCTTGGTGGAGGACGGAACCCGCGTCTCAGTCACTCCCGTCCACGCTTTCCGTTTCTTAGAGCAACAGCGCCTGCTGCACCTTTTCTCAGTGCAAAGCGGGTCCCAGCTCTGCGGCACTTTAAAAAGTCAGACATGTCTAGCCCTGGCCAGTGAGTCATCCGTGCACCCAAAGGTTGCTGGTTCGATTCCCGGTGGGGTCACAGCCTGGGCTGCAGGCTCGATCCCCAGTTGTGGATCATGCCAGAGGCAACTCATCAATGACTCCATTTCACATAGATGTTTCTCTCTCTCCCTAAAAACCAAGTCTGAAACTCAAATAAATAAGTAAAAAAGAGACCCTTTTACTTTAATTACCAAACAGATCATTCAGCTGGCTCCAGTAGGCGGTGGGCTCCGCGGGCAGGGAGGGCGGGAACGCCTGGTGGGGGGCGGGCAGCGGCTGGACCGCGCTGGCCACCCGGTCCAGGGTCGCCTCGCACGCGGCTTCGAAGAGGGCGCTCTTCTGGCCCCCGGAAATCTCCTGCACGCCGATGCCCAGGCACGGGGCCAGCAGGCTGACGTTGAACTCCTGCATCAGGGCGTTGAAGGTCAACAATTAATGACAAGCCTTAATGAGGCCAGGAGACAGCAGGAGGAGGAAAAGGCAAATGTAAAAACGGTGTGAATATCCTGCATGTGTTGTAAGCAAACAAACAGCCCTTCCACGTAGCTCAGTGATGTACAGGCCGGTCTCTGGGGCAGTTTCATTTTAAAGAAGCATTTACAAATCCAACTGCTGTGCCATCCAGGCCAGCGAGGCACTTCAACCCCCAAAGCTTGAAAAAGGTAGATTATGTCCAAAAACAGCTGAAAAAAAATCAACGCACCATAAAAACACCACAATGCTGGCTGGAAAAAAAGCATTTCATACGGCGTTGCAGTTTGTATTATATTGCCAATCTTTAACATCACGTAAGGGCTGCATTGGCCAGTTTTCAGGCAGAATGCCAGTTTTTAGCTAATATTCAGAAATCCTGTCATCCTCAGTGACCGGACGATGCCTGTCTTTTAGAGCAGGACCTTTAAGAGCTGTAGGGTCCAATGACCGGATTTAAAAATTCAACCTACTGCTCGTGAAGCCAAAAGGACACCCAGCCGTCGGCTCTCACCGAGCGGCTCTGGGAGTGGCGTCACCAGCCGACGGGGCCAGGCTCCTGCCTCTCCAACCTGACACCACGCGCTGGGTGCCGTGGTCCCCGGGGCTCCCCGCACACACCGTCAGCCTCCGCTGCCGCCCAGGCCCCGCGAACGGGCGGAGCCCTGTCCTGGGCGCCCGGCCTCAAGGCCCTGGCCACCAGCAGACGGAGAGCACACAGCCCGGGGCAGCCCGGACACCGGAGAGGGGCGTCTGAGCGCCGGGGCCGGGGTTCCGACGTACCGGGTGCCTCAGGAAGGCGCTCATGTCCCCGGGCGGGAGCCGATTCACCAGCTCCGCCCCCTCCAGCAGCGCAGAGTCGGACCTCGTCCAGCACTGGGACCTCACCAGGCGCACGTACCAGTCCTGGGGGGAGACAGGGTGGTCACGCCTGCGGGGGACAGGGCTTTGGGGCTTCCGCTCTGCTGGGAACGGGCTCTTTCCCTGGCAGACAGAGGGCTGTGGCCGAGGTTCTGGTCTCCAGGGCTGCCCTGGAGGCTGGCTCTGAACCTGCTCCCCCCCCCAGATGCCCGCGCCTTCCCTGCACCGGGCAAGGGGCTGCTGTCCTTCCAACTCAGTGGCAGCACTGGGGTGGCAGGCCCGGCCTCAGCCTGGCCATGGGGCCCCGTGCCCATAATCTCCCACGGGGCAGCTTTGCCCCCCCCCGCCCCCCTGCGCCTCCGGCCAGCACAGCAGCCGTGCGCACCCGTCGCGCCTGAGCGCAGGTTCTGCCTATGACGCCGGCTGCCGGCTTTAAATCCAGTCCACACCCAGACCGAAAGCCCAGGAGAGCAGAGCACCGAGGCCCCCGTTGGTCTCGAGGTCTGAGAGTGTGCGGACGGTGAGGACAAAGCTCCAGGCTGGGGTGGGGCGGAGCCCCCAGCGGGAGGCCGGCAGACTAAGCAGGGGGAGGCGGCCAAGGGGCCTGCGCTTGGGCCTGTGCTGGCTGAGCCCCCAACACCTGCTCCTCTCATCGGCGCCCGACACCCCGCCAGGGGCATCCCACGTCAGCGCTTCCTTCCTCCCCCCACCCCCTCCCCCTGCTGATGGGGCTGGACCTGTGCAGGGCGGGGGCAGGGCAGGTTGGACCCGCTGGGCGCCTCCGACCCGAACCAGCGCTTCACTCAGCGCCGCACACTCACCTTGTCGGGGCTCACGGTCTCAAGCGCCAGGGACCCCTCCCCATCCAGCGGGTGGGATGTGGCCGGCGGACAGGGGCCCCGGGACCCCGGGGCGGTGGCGAGGCGAAGCCTGTCCAGCAGGGAGTAGAGCCGCTGGTGTCTAGAACCAACCACACGCAGGTTAGTGGCCGGTGCACGGAGGACAGCGGAGCATCTCCAAGCCGCACGCCTGCCCCCTCGTCCACCCCTGCACCCGCCTCCTCAGCGCTGCGACTGCGTGCCCATGAGACACCACTTAGCCAAGCGGTCCCTTCCGAGGGGTCGCCTCCTGCGGGGAAGACGTGACCCGCTCCTCAGCGGGGCTGAGCAGCGACTCCAGGTCACACCACGACGGCAGCGCGACCATCGCTGAGGGACGGGCGGTCACACTCATCCCGGCCCCGCGCCCTGAGGGTCGGTCCTCCCAGACGGGCGCCCACCAGCCACGCCCTCCCTGATGCAAAAGCCTCCACCAAGCCGCAGCGAGAGGCGGCACTGCCTCTGGGCCACACCCGCCCACGGGGAACTCGACTGCCCCACCGCCAGCAGGGGAGCAGGCCCACCCTCCCCTCTCCCCTCTCCCCTCCCCCATTCTCCCCAGAGCGGCAGAGGCATCCTGCCGGCCTTCCGAGTGCCGCACAGCCAGGCCCGGGTCAGAGGCAGCGGCTCCCACACGGCCGTCCTCAGTCCCCAGGAAGCACACCTCGCCCGTCCTCAGAACCAAGCCTCATCCCCACGGAGGGATGCGCTCTGCCTACCGGTGCGCCAGCCCCCGGCTCTGAAGCTGCTCCTGGACCCTGGTCAGCTCCTCCGCCGGCAGCTGCGCCACGCTGCTCTAGAGACAGGACCGCGTCAGTGGCGCCCGCTGGGCCCACGCCACATTCACACACAGAACACGCTGAGCCCCCGCTCACACACAGATCACGCGGAGCCCGTGCTCACACAGAACACACTCACACAGAGGACACGCTGAGCCAGTGCCCACGCTCACAAGAGCGCATGCCGGTGCACCTGCCGGAGCTAGAGCAGACTAGGCGGAGGGCCAACATGCACCCACACACCGTGCCAGACAGAACCACCACGCACACGCCCGCGGCTCCTGTGGGCCGTGGCGAACGCGCCTGCGCTCAGTACCTGTAAACTCGCCGCCAGAAGCATCTCCACGCGGCGGCAGGCGAGGGTGTCGACCATGCGCGCCAGCACGCGGAACGGGGTGCCCAGCAGCTTGTCCACGTACAGCGTCAGCACGGCGCCCGACTGGCTCAGGTGGATGCCCTCCAGGCACTGCAGCGTCTTCCGCAGCGTGGCGGGCTGCGGGAGAGGGAGGCGGCGCTGGGAACGGACCCAAGCGCAGGGCGCGGCCGGCGCTGCCCCCCGCGGGACTTACGGCCGAGAGGTTCTCGCAGCGCGACTGGATGGCCTGCAGGAAGAGGCCGCTGGCCGCCGAGTTGCGGTGCACGGCGCTGATGAAGTCCTGCACGGGCGGCTCGTGCGACAGGCTGATCAGGTCCTGGATGTGGTTCACGACGAGCCAGGTGAGGTGCTCGGAGTCGTGCAGGTTCTGACACTGCGGGGAGACGTCAGAGCCTCGCCCCTGGTCCCGGAGCGTGGGCCGCAGCCACCGGCAGCCAGCGGTGCGGGACGCAAATTCCCCACGGCCGTGCTCACCCAGGACCCTCCATATCAACCCGAAAGGGAGGCAATTTCACTGGAGGCTCATCAGGAAGTGACGATGCCCAGTCTGGAGGACAGCTGCATCGTGTGTTACTAGAGGCCCAGTGATCGACGGTCGTGCCCTCAGAGGAGGGGTTCCCTCAGCCCGGCCGTGCCCTTTCACAGCCCGGGGGCCACAGGGGGACATCCTTAGCCCTGCAGGGCGGCGGGCCACTGCGCTCGCCAGCTGTCAGCCCGGCGTGGGGCTGAGCGGGGCTCCCCTGTGGGAGCGCACTGACCCCCAGGGACAGCTCCTACGTGGAGTGTCCGCCCCCTGGTGTCAGTGCACATCACAGCGAGCGGCTGACAGCCTTAGCCTGTCATTAGCAGATTACGCTCTGGTTGGTTCAAACAGAACCCCATTTCAGAGGCAGCAATGATCATCCAGCACCTGCTCGACAGCCAAAAATGACTGTTATGGGGACCCCAATCCAGCCTGCACCCAGCTTCTACTGTCCTTATTGTCCCTGTTCCACCGAGTCCCTCGCCACGACAAGCCAGCCCAGGACCCCGAGTGGATGGAGCAGTGCCCCGTGAGCAGGACAAGCGGTGCCGTGGCCCTCCACAGACAGGGGGATGCAGGGAAAGCCTGGCCTCTCGCCGTCAGCGGGATGCACGGAAAGCCTGGCCTTCGGCCGGCGGCTGCAGGCAGCAGAGCGCCGTCACGGGCTCTCAGCCCACCCACCTGGCGCCCAACTTACGACGTAATCGCAGAAGAGGATGAGCGCGCCGCGCCGGACGATTTCTCTGTTGCACATGCCAAGCTGGGACGCCAGCTCCGAGTCCCGCTCTCCAGACGCCGGGGGACTCCGCGACCGCGTGCTGGACAGGCTGCGTCGTCTGGAAGGAGCGACAGGAGCCCTGGCACGTTTCCGGCGGCAGCGGGCTCCCTGTCCCACCCTGCTGGGGCCTGAGAGCCGCCGCCGGGTGCCTGGTGAGGGGCTCCTGGTGGCCCGAGCGGCAGTGAGGCACAGACGGGACCGACGAGGACCCGCGGGCAGAGAGCGACAGTGCGGTGGCGAGGCCACCCCTGCGAGCGCGCCCGCCAGCTCGGATCCCCAGCTCGCTGGCTGCGGCCCCGGTTCGGTCCACGTGAGGCTGCCCTCGCCGGAGGACCTCAGGTCCCTGCTTCCGTCCCAGTGCCAAGACGACACCACAGCCCGAGTGCCCACCGAGCCCGGGCCCGACAGGCGGCTCCTCAGAACCAGAGACGAGGGGCAGGTCACGGAGGCCGTCCCTAACAGCCACGGAGGGGCCCCCGGGACTCCCGCAAGCTCAGCCAGGTCTCCGCAGAGGAGCCAGCACAAAGCCACCTGCCCGGCCGGGGGCTGCACACCCCACGGGGAAGGAACTACTTAGAACTGCACCCCAAAGCCAAGTCCTCAGGGACAGATCGGTCAGATTGTGCGACGCTTCTTCCTCAAAGCGCAAGCCGATGGGGCAAACGGGTAGGCCACGCTCAAAGACCAAGGACTGGGCATCACGAAGACGGCCGTGCCCCCAAGTTCACCTACGGTCACTGCGGGCCCCGTCCACCCCGGCGGCCTGTGCGGCCAGCTGACCCGACTCTAAGGCAAAGGCAGCGAGAGAGCCAAGGCCGTCGGAGAAGGAAGAGCAGGCCGCCGGTGCGGGGCTGCCGGGAAGGATGGACGGGGTCAGGAGCGGAAGCCAGCACGCACCCAGCTGACGCCTGACAGCGTGCAAGGTGACGGGACAAGAAGGACGCGTTTTCTTGAGTGACACTGAGGACGATCGGAGGCCCGCGTCAGGCCGTGCGCACACGTTACCTCGAGGAGGTAAAGACGCGGGGCTGTGAGAGGCCCAGGCCACCTCACGACCGCCGGCCGCAGAGCCGCTCCGCCTGGGCGTGCCAGGAGCGCAGAGCACGCTCAACGCCTGCTCACGCGCCAAGTGGCCCCGCGATGCACACGGCGCGTCTCCGCCCAGCCCGCGCCCGCAGCCTCCTGCCACAGCGCACTCCCCGCGGTGGCCCCGCCTCCCACAAACGCTGCCTGAGGACTCCGGGGGGCGGGGGAACAGGGGGTGTCGCAGCTTTTGTTTCGGCGTGAGTACAAACCAAGCGTCCGAGGGAGGGAGCGCCTGGAAACCGAGGCTTCCCCGAAAGCCCCCTCGAAGACAGGCCACCCACGACCGGGTGCCGAGCGAGGCTTCCTAAAGAAGGAACCAAAGGCACCCCCAGAGCGCCCCGAGTGTTCCCACATAATCACTCCAGCGCCTCCACAGAGCGGGCTATCTCGCTGCGAGCCAGGGGGCTCTGGAGCCAATTTGAGGAGAACGGCAGGGAGGCGGCGGCGGGATGGCCGCAGGACACACATCCCCTGCCGCGGCGGCCCGGGCTCCCAGCGCCTTGAGTCAGACCACATGTTCCCCACAATGGTGTCCGACAGCAAGATGGATGCGCGCAGAACCTCACAAAGGCCGTGGCCACCCGCCAAGCCCCAGCCCCGGCGGCTGCGCGGCGGCGGCGGCGGGCGGGCGGAGGGCGTACCTGGGGGTCTGCTGCACCTCGGCCCACCAGCCGTAGTCCGTGTGGCTGACGAGCAGCAGGATCTGGCACCAGAGCAGCACGAGGGCCGGGTGTGTGGGCACCATGGAGCGCACCTGCGCGTTCAAGCTCTCCAGGCTGTAGAAGCTGCCGTCCGCGCCGTCGGCCGTGAAGAGCCTGGAGGCGGCGGCTGTGATTCTCCGGAACATTCCTAGAAACAAACCCAAGCCGCGCAGATGAAAGGAGGACCTTGGCTCCTCAGCGGGGCCCAGCCCTGCAGAGCCGGGAGGTTTTACGTCAGGGTTTGCGCACGGCTCTCCTGCCGGCGGCACCCAAAGGGCCGGCGGCCCCGCACCCACTCCTGCCACCAACGGCTCCCGCTGAGAACCGAGGGCGGCAACCACAGAGGCCACGTGGGCCGCAGCCGGCGGCAGAGAGCAGACGGCGGTCCATCCTGGCTCGGCACTCTGCGGGCTGCCGGGGCTGAGAGCAGGGTGGGATCCAGGGCCACCAGGACGCAGGGCTGGGTGGCTACCCCCTTAGGGCAGACCCTGTGGGACCCCCTCACCAGATTCCCCGCAGCACCCTCCTCGCGCCCGGAGCCACCCCCCAAGAATGACGTCATTCTAGCGCTCTCTGGACAGCTCAGCACGCCTCTCCCGCCGACCTGGCTTTCCCTGGGGGCCTGCGCCCGGCGTGGTGGGAGGGGACACTCTCACAGACAGGCGGGACAGCACAGGCCTGCGCCCGGCGTGGTGAGAAGGGACACTCTCACAGATAGGCGGGACAGCACAGGCCTGCGCCCGGCGTGGTGGGACGGGGCACTCTCACAGACAGGGGCGGGGCAACACAGGCCTGCGCCCGGCGTGGTCGGGACGGGGCACTCTCACAGACAGGCGGGACAGCACAGGCCTGCGCCCGGCGCGGTCGGAGGGGACACTCTCACAGACAGGCGGGACAGCACAGGCCTGCGCCCGGCGCGGTCGGAGGGGACACTCTCACAGACAGGCGGGACAGCACAGGCCTGTGCCCGGCGTGGTCGGAAGGGACATTGGCAGGCGGGCGGGGCACCCACCAGACTTGAAGATGTGGATCAGGCACATGAGGAGCGTGCCCAGCTCCTGGCAGTAGAAAGTGTGCTGCTGCTCGCTCATGTCCACTCGGAGCTGCTTCGTGACAATGTCCTCTAAGAGGATGCCCACCAGCTGCAGGAGAAACCTGCGGAGAGGGGGATGGTGACGTGACGGAGCACGGCGCCTCCTGTTTGTGTGTAAAGCACACAGGACAGTCTGGAGAGCAGGTGTGAGGGGAGCAAGGAACGTGCAAGCCCACCCCCGGGTGGAGTCCCTGTCTCTGCACATCTCCCTGCTCTCTGGGGGCTGGAGCGACCCTGCCACCCTCCGCCACTGCCAGGAGGACAGCGTGGCACAGGATGGTGACTCGTCCGTCTCCGCCGCCTGCTCCAGGGGACCCGCACACAGCGGGCGCCTCGCAGACCTCCGGGCCTCTCTGCATCGCCCGCATCCCCACCCACGGCCACGGGAGGCGGCTAAGGACACAGATGGGGCCCCGGCAGGAAGGTGCGCGGCACAATCACACCCACGGCACGCCCTCCAAGCCGCTGTGCCTTGGCGGGTCCCGAGTGCGGCCCGGTGGGCACACACCGTCCAGCACAGCGTGCGCAGTGCCTGAGGCGGGACCGCGCCCAAGAGCCTCTGAAAAACGGGCAGACACAACCTGACCCTGCGTCCCCCGGGCCAGCACCCGGTGGGAGAAAGAATCAGACCCACGGCGCCGACCAACCACTGTGGCAGCGAGTGTCCCGTGTCGCCTGGCAAGAGGACACGGGCCGAACGGGACTGACCAGGAGAGAGGCATGAGCCGAGGCCCCGGCAGGGCAGCTGGGGAAGACGAGGGCCAGTCCGACTTTCTGATTGCCAAGCACCACGTGACTCCCGGAGGGAGAGGGACCAGAAAGGGTCGTTACGCAGCCTACCTAGCGAACGTCTCTTCCGGCAGAGTCTTCGCCTGTCTGCCCGCACTGTGCCCTGCGGGTGCCGGGTCCCTGTCCCCGTCCCGGAGCCTGGCAATGACGGGGCAGGAGAGCAGGTGCGGGGAGAAGGCCAGCTCCTGGATGCGGGAGAGGACGATGTCTTCGGTCGACTGGGAGATGAGGACCCGCAAAATGGCCAGGATCCCCGAGACCCAGAGCTGGACGGTGCTCACCGACGCCTGAGCGGGACGAGGCGGTCACGGGAGGAAGAGGGTCGCGCTGTCCCGATCGCCGGCCGATCTGATGCACAAGCACCGCGTCCACCATCCCACCCACACGCCTGCACGCGGGCTCTGAAGGCCGGGCCCGGCCAGGCCCAGGCCCAGCGAGCGGCTGAGCCGAGCGCCGGGAGGCGGCACTCACCATGGTGTCCGGAGTGACGAACATGCTCCGCAAAAGCATGTCCACGGGCCGCAGGGAGGACGGGGCCAGGATCTCAAACAACGTGTTCAGCACGCCGAGCGCTTCGTGCGAATCAATGTGCATCTGTGGAAGCAAGCGACTGAAGGCGACAGGACACTGGCGGCCCCGGCCCCTACCTGCCCCCGTCCCCTCCTTCACTCTCCACCGCTCCCCGTGGGGGGGCTTTCTGTTAACTCAATGGTAAGTCACACAACACCCTGCTTTCCCCTTAAAGACACAGCGGCCAACTCCCAAAGCTACAGGTTTCACGTCTAACGTCCTAGTGGGCCAAAGCCTCGGCACTAGGTCCCAGCCTCCGGTGCCGCGGGCCCGACTGCTTCTGGGTCCTGTCACCGTAACCCGTGCTCCACAGTCAGCGGCCGCTTGGGAGGGGGGACTTTACTGGGCAGGTCTGAACGCAGCCAGCGCTGAGCCTCCTCCACTGCAGGGCACAGAGACCTCCGGCCCTGCCGCCTCGACTGGCACTATGCCGCTGCTCGGGCACCACAGTGGCAATGTCTGGGGTCCAGCGTCGCCAATACCCCATTCCTGCCTTCCCCACCCAGCCTTCTCCTCCGGGAGGAGCCACCAATGTGTATCTCTTCTTAGGGTAAACTCCCCGCCCTCCCCCCCAGCAGGCTCCACCTCCTCCCGGTCTGCCACGCACCGCCTGAGGCCCCGGGGCTCATGGGCTGGCCTCTCGGCAGCTGGGCTGTCCCCTCCCTGCCTGCTTTAAAGGCCCAGGCCCGTCTGCCCTTCCTTGTCCCACACTGCTGGCCCTTGCCTACGCCCTCATCCGTGAAAAGGAAAAAGATGTCGGCTGTTCTAGGAATTACGGGGGACACGGTGTACAACGGGACAAGAGCGGGAGCGGCTCACTGAGAGGAAGGGGAGCGCCCGTCCCGGGACCCGCGCGGACACTGCAGTGGAGACGGACCGGAGCGAGGAGAGGCCAGCCCCGCCCCCCCTGTGCGGCCCCCGTGCGGCCCACCTGCTGCTTGGCGAGCATCGGGAGGAGGATGTCGGCCACCTGCCGCGACAGCCGCTTCCACCTGTCCTCACTCTCCTTGTGGCACTGCTGCAGGACCAGGATCAACATCTCCAGCACCTGCGGCGGGCAGGCAGCGGGTGTCACCCTCCCCATCGCCCTCCCACCCGCTCAGCAGGGGGCGCCAGGGCCAGGCCACCTGACCCCAGCGTGGGCCTGACGAGCCAGGACCCCGGCCCTGCAACAGGGGCCAGGAGCAGCTCCTCACGGGCCGCCCTGCCCTGCGCCCTTACTCCTGTGGAGCCACGAGATGTCACAACCAAACGGCACAACACGGAACGACACTGCACCTCCTCTGGCAGCCCGCTCAGCCTGACCCCTCAGGGCCTGCCCTCAACAGGGTCCTCCGCACGGGTATCGCCCCTCCCACCCTTACTGCGCGAGCACACCTGCAGCGTCCCCTCCTCAAGGCCAGCCCCCCGTTCACTCCCAAACCAGGCCGACCGGGCAGCCACTCCAGCCCCCCAGCCCAGCGCGCTGGCCGAGAGCGGGCGGTGCCCACAGCTCTGGGCAGGTGGGCCTATTACGTGGGGATGGGACGTAACAGAACACCACACGCTTCACTGTGACCGAGCCTGAGCTGCAGGGAGCAGAGGAAGTGCTCCTAGAGAGCTCCTGACTTCGCAGGTTGGGGAGAAAGCGCTGGCAGGAAGGACAGACTGAGAGGCCAGCCGCTGGGCACACCACGGGAGCAGCCACAGGAAAGCCGCTCTCTGCACTTCACTGCCTCTAGCTCCCCGAGGTTCCCGTCCACCTTACGGCGGCAGAACCAGCGCCAACTCAGAGCGTGCGCACGTGGCCACTCGGTGTTCTGGCTGGTTCTCCATAAAAAAGAGGGCCTTGGGGTACACCCTTCTGGACGGATGGGCGGTGCGTGGGCGGGCCTCCCCACAGGGTGGTGCTGCATCCGACAGCCCCATGGACCCTCCATCCCACTGCCCCGCCCGGCCCCCGCGGGCCCAGAGCCACAGCGCCCTGTGGGACAACAGAGGGCATGGCCGCCACGGGCCCGTACCTGGTGGTACTGGATGAGCCTCAGGAGCATGGACACCACCACCTCCTTCTGGGTCTCCAGCTCCTTCCCGGCGTCAGCTTTGTTGGTCCCTCTTAAGACGAAGAGGTCGTGGACGATGGGCTGCAGGGCCGGGATGGCTGGGGGACAGAGCTCCGCTGAGAACCCGCAGCACGTCCCGGAGCAGACGCGCCTCCCGACACCGCAGGGCGCACGGCCAAGTCCCCCGCAAGCTGGGCCGTCCACGTTGGTCACGAGGACCGGTTTATGTCAGGCCCTATCGACCTCACAGCGTTCACCGCGTCTCTATTTCCACTTACGTGGAGTCTAACTCCTCAGAGTAAAGCGTGTGCCCCTCCTCGTGCACAAGCACACACCTGTGAACGCACCCATGCGCACACACACAGAGGCTACGGGGCAGAGCAGTGCAGACAGGGCACGCCAGGAGGAGGGACCCGCCGCGAAGGGCTGCCCGTTACCGTGCGTCACGGCCTTCCGGCCGCTCGCCATGATGCCGTCACAGAGCTGGATGATCTTGGGGATCCCGATGATCTGCTTGGAGTGATAGCGCTCGTAGGACAGGAGGACCAGGAAGAAGAAGATGTTGGGAATGATTGCCTCCGAGTCCCTAGAAACACACACCACCAGACACTTCCTTCAGAGCCGAGGCACGTGGTCAACGAAGCAGCGCCACGCTCCGGGGGAGGCGGGAGCTCGCCCGGGAGGAACCGAGCAGGCACCTGCGGTCCACGGCAGCACGCTGAGAGCGGGAGCACCGGAGGCCTGGGCGCCCGCAGGGCCGGCTCCTCGGTTCCCTCAGCTCCTCGCTCTTTAGTCTGAGAAACTGACCGAGGAGGAAAAGGACCCTCCTCACATTCACGGTGTCACGGCCAGGACGAGAAGTGGGTCTCTGTACCCCAGGCCTCTAGACACCATCCCCACACGGACCCCGCGACTGACTACGCGGCTCAGACACCTCCTCCCACGGACCCCACGACTTACTAAGCGGCTCAGAAGCTAAGGATGGGGGCCCTGGCGGAGAATCGTTGGCTGCAGCAGCATCCAGTGCACCAAAAGGCTGTGGGTTGGATCCCCCATTGCAGTACACACAGGAAGCAACCGATCAATCTCTCTCTCTCTCTCTCTCAGTGCAGTAAGAACACACCTCAATGAGGATTAAAAGGACTTTGTTGTTCAATAGTCACACACCGACCCCGGCACGGGAGGAAGCATGAACCTTGCCTGGGGAGCGAGCAAAGCGGTGACGGACATAACTGCGTGGCGACGGCCTCTGCGAAAGCCACTGCGTCCGACAGCTGCTCTGTGAGGAGAGTGAGAGCTGGTGCTCGACAGACCAGCCTTCACCCAGCACCCGAGCGGCATCAGTGGGTGCTTGGGAGCGTGCAATGACAACCGGCGGCGTCTGTCATTAACAGACGCAGAACAGCTTCTAAACCAGCCTTCCGACACCCACTCATCTTTTTTTTTAATATATTTCCACCAATTTCAGAGAGGAAGGGAGAGGGAGAGAGAGAGAGAAACAGCAATGACGAGAGACAATCACTTGATCGGCTGCCTCCTGCACGCCCCCCCCACCCTCCCGGGGATCAAGCCCGCAACCCGGGCCTGTACCCTGATCGGGAACTGAACTGTGACCTCCTGGCCCATAGGTTGGTGCTCAACCACTGAGCAACACTGGCCAGACCTCATTAATTTTTAAGAGAGAGGAAAATGCATATTAGTCAGATTCACATTAAAAATCCCTAGCAAATATGCCTGACAGTCCACCCTGACTGCTGTGGCTCAATTGGCTCTCCTCAGTAGAGCTCTCATTACTATGCCTGTGACTGTGGTGCCCTCCCCGAACCCCTCCCCCACCAATGACCGAAGGGTCTCGGATTCCCCAGAGTGGGGCGTGCAGGAGGCAGCTGACCCACGATTCTCTGGCATCACTGATATTTCTCTCTCTCCCCTAAGAAAAAATCAATGGAAACGTTTTTTAAATGCCTAGCAACGCTTTAAAGTACATGCATGTCAGTATCTAGAACTGCACACACTTACTTAAGAGGGACAGAGCTTGAGACAAGAAAACGTCGTTACCTGAACTGGCCCACTTCGATGTACTCAAACTGCTTCAGCACGAACCCGATGAACACCTGCAGCAGGAGAGGAGCGTCACTTCCGCACGGACACCTGCCCCCGTCTGTGTGCCTCTCCAATCTAACGGGTCTCCTGGCAGGATAAGCCTGCGGTGCACAGAGCGCCGACGTGCTGGCTGCATCAAACTGGAGTTCCGGACCCTCCCAGGATCCCTGTACACACGTCTGACCACGGAGGAGGCCTCACTGCAGAACTAACTCGGGGACACTGGGCAGGACCCGCCACACCAGGGCCCCTTGTCCAGCTCCAGGAGCCCCACGTGGGGCGCAGGGTGGCCCGGGAGTAGACACCGTGCGTCAAGCCAGCATGAGAGCCAATGGTGGTCCCACTCCATTCCACACACCGCTGCTCACCCAACCGAGCACGGCCCTGGGACCCCGCACACAGCAGGCACTCAACAAATTGGAACAAAGCTCAGTGGTCCCGGCTCGCTTCCCACCCTCTCAGGAAACCTGCGTGGCGCCGAGAACGGTGGAGCCAGGGACCACGCAGCCAGAACGAGGAGAACCAATGTGAGGCCGGTGGCGGACGGACTGGGCTGAGGTGGGGAGCGGCCAGAGGAGAGGCAGGCGCCGATGGGCTCAGCGCCGAGAAGCAGGCCTGCCGATGCTCAGCGGCCTCGGCACCATGTGACAGAGGCGGCTTCAGGAGAAGGAAGCAGCGCCTCTGCCGCCGTGAACAGGCCATGGGAGAGCCTCTGGCGAATGTGAGCAGGGGCCCAGGGTGACCCCAACAGCTCAGAACAGACGGGGAGACCCAGCGCCGTACTCGCCACAGGCGGTGGTGGCATTTCTCTGCGGCCACTTCACTACGTCGCGAACCGGACAGGAGACCAAAGACCCAGGGACCAACCTGGTCCGAGTCCAGAAGACAGTAGTTGACCCGCAGCTGGACCAGCTGTGCCAGCAAGTCCAGGACCTGCCTCTGCAGCTGCACGGACGTGGTGGTGGTGTACTGCTTCAGCGCCTTGATGACCAGGGGCTCGAACAGGCGGATGTGACTGTGAATGGCGTTCTAGGACGAGCAGAGCCGTGAGCGCCTGTGCTGAGAGGCCCGCCCCGCCCGCCCCGCGCTCTCCGGCCGCCGCGTACCTTGTCTGCCCGGGTCTTGGCGACGCTCGAGAGGTTTGTCTTCAACTGGGTGGACACCTTCTGCAGCACGTCGAACCACCTGCCGACGAGAACCCCTCACTACCCGGCGGGACGCAGCCACCCGCGGTCTCTCTTTCTTCAGGGGACAGCTGGGCTGCTGAATCCCAGCCGCCTTCCCACCTCGCGCGCTGCTTGGGCCCCATGTGAGGCGCTCCTTCGCCTGAAGTGACCCCGGGAGCGGCACGGCCACACATAGGGTGTGCAGGGCGCACGGGGAGCACCAAGGCCTCCGCACAAGGGTGGGCTCGCGCTCCACGTCAGCACGTCTCCCGGGGTCCCTGAGCGGAGCAGCCTCCGGGACGCTGGCTCCTCTCTCTGCTCCTCACAATCAGCCCTGCCGGCTCTCTCTCGCTCCCCCCCTGGCCGTTCCTGCCCGAGCGCGCGGGAGGGTTACCCCGAGGCGGCGAGGTCCGGCTCGGCCTGCACGGCGTTGCGCAGGCTGGCGTCGGCCAGCGCCTGGGTGAAGTGCGTGTAGGGCGCCATGAAGCAGCAGTGGTACAGGCCGGGCCGCAGGCTGGACGAGCCGAGGCGCTGGGCGTGGCCCTGGCACTTGCCGGGGGTGGACGACAAGCCATCGCACTGGGCGGCCAGGTTTGTCCCAAAGAGCGTCTTCAGCAGCTGGAGAGAGAGGCCGTCGCGCGCCTGCACTCAGCCCGAGCCCCACGCCCGCAGGAAGCCATCAAAAGTGACGGGGGATGGGAGGCGGTGCAAACATGGGGTTCCCACTGAGAACCCTTCACACCGGGAGGTGCTGCCGTCACCTTCACCAACAGCCCTGTGGTCTCGAGTTGTGATGAGACCGGGCATCTGGACACCCGGGGACACGGCTGCATAACCCGCCCATGAGACCTCCCCGGCCGTGCAGAGCGCCACCCATGACAGCAGCACGTCATGCCTGGACGCAGGCCGAGAACAGCCTCTTACCTGCTGCACGCAGACCGTGGCCATGGTGGGCTCCCGGCTGAAGCAGGACCGCAGGTAGCCCAGGATCTCCTCCACGCACTGCGGGGAAGCGGGGGCTGCAGGAGGCTGGGCTGCTCGCTCCCGCAGTGCCCGAGCCTGCAAGCCCTCACGACCGACCCCCAGCTGCGACCCCCGCCACTCACCAACCACCCGCCCAAGACTCACTGACCACCACCGCCCAGCCCCCCTGCAGGCACCCAACACCAAGAGGCCAAGGCGTGACAGCGTCTGCAGGAGCTGCGGCCGTGGAGGAGGGAACGGGGAGGAGGACAGGGTGTGGAGGAGGACGGGATGTGGAGGGCCATCACAGACAGGGCACCAGGCAAGTTTCGCTCTGAGGGGACAGTCACCGAGCCCCCGACCAGAGCTGTGCCGCCACAGAAACCGGGCCGCACACACGCACAGCCACAGGCAAAGGCATGGCGTGACTGAGCCGCAGCGTGGGTGTGAGGGTGCAGGTGGAGGCTGTGGACACCGAGGACAAGGTGGAGGACTCAGAGCCGGTGCTTCACCAAAAGGCCGCATGTTCCCGGCCCGGCATGTGGAACTCAGGTTCAAAATCAGACGTGGACCCCGTGGCAAGCTGCCAGCAGCGGGCTGGCGCCACCCGCTCTCTAAACTCTCCTCCTGCCTGACGTCTCCTTAGGGGACAGTGACGAGCTGGAGGAGGGTCGCAGGAAGCCTCCCACTCAGCTGCACAGCTCAGCCGGGCGCTGTGACAAAGCCGTGGATACGGAGACCGCCCCCGGTGCCGGGCCCACGCCCGCCCCAGGCCCTGGCCCAGTGCGGAGACGACCCTCGCACCTTCCCGATGTCCTGCAGCGTGGCCAGCTCCAGCATCTGCGAGAGCACGTCCAAGGCCGAGCGCAGGAAGGCCCCGAACTTCTCGGCGCTGTTCTGCAGGTCCAGGGTGACCTGGGGGGGAACGACCACTGACCGGCCCGCCGGGCGTCTAACGGGCGGCGCACACCCAGCAGCCCCGCACTCGCCAGCTGGGGCCCGGCCTGCCGGTCTGTCTGCCAGTCTGTCTGTCTGTCTATCTGTCTGCCTGGGGACATGCCTGGCGAAGGAAGTCACGCTCTGGTATTTGTGGGAACCTGTTTTCTTTCAAAGGCATCTTCCCGCGTGTGCTAACGCTACAGACGGAAACGCCTCTACCTTCTGCCAATGGGAACAACGGGCCAGCGGTCTAACCAGCCCCCGACACGCAGCGCCCAAACACAAGGTGCACGCCCGGTCCGCGTGTGGCAGCCTGGGGAAGCCCGTTCAGACCCGCCTTCCAGCCGGGCAGCCCCCACTGAAGCCGCCTCAGGCAGCACTGCCTTCAGCCTCCAACGGCCTCGGCCTAAGCGTTCCCTCCTCCCCCATTCACAGCCCGAAGGACGGGCCGGGCCCCAAGACAGGATGGGCAGATGTGTCGGAGGGAAGAAATTGCATGAGAGCGGAGCTGGCCCAGCCTCGGGGAACACCTGACCGGCCCTGAGAGGGGAGCCAGGTGGGGACACACGATGAACATGAAGTGGGAACAGCAGTGGCCACGCTCGATCACCCCGCGGGTGTCGTCCACGGGCCAGAAGGGACCCGCCAGGGGTGCAAGCACCGGGAGCGAGGGTCCGTGCAGCTCTGTGGGGGAGATGGTGGGAAGTGGCCCCCCCAGCAGGCGGGGGCAGGGGGCAGTGGCAAGAGCATGAAGACCGAAGGGTTGGAAGCTACCCCTGGAGGCCGAGCCAACCTGGGGACACGAACCGTCCCTCCCATCCCACGTGCGCCCACGCTACGAACCCCAAGACCTCAAGAACCCAGGGGAGCCCAGCCGCAGGGCTCAGTGACGGAGCGGTGACCCCCGAACCAGGAGGTCCACGGGCCTGGGGTGTGGGCTCGATCCCCAGTAGGGGATGTGCAGGAGGCAGCCGGTCCATGATGTTCTCCTCATGGATGCTTCTAGCTATCCCTCTCCCTTCCTCTCTCTCAAAAAACATCCAAGAAAAACGTGTTTTTTAAAAACGCCATGTTACGGATACGCGTGTCTCAGAAAAGTGAGACGGCCGTCCACACACCTCAGGAGCCCCAGGAAGAGAGCGCGCGAGCCCGGGGCGGGGCGGGGGCGCGGGTGCCGAGCGCGTACCTTGTAGTTGGCGTGTGTGGCCTTGAGGACGTCGTGCAGCCTGAGGTAGGAGGGAAGGTGGTAGAAGCTCCCCAGCGACGAGGGCTTATTGGCCGCGACGGGCCCCGTGGCATCCGACTGTCGAGAGGCTGAAACACACACAGGCACGCACACACGCACACATACACACGCGCGCACACACGCACGCACACACACACACACACACACACACACACACACGTTAGAGGGAGAGGGAGCCGTGCGAGGGCTAGGCTGAGCAGGGGCTGCCACAGCACTGTCTGCGGCCAGTGGAGCACAGGCAGCAGCAGCCCTGAGAACTGGCTGATGGAGGGCAGTGCAACCGTAGCCCCTGCCAGGCCCAGGGAGGAGGACAGACGCGAAGGCAGTGGCGCTGCCGGCAGGACGGTCCCGGCCCCTCAGCCCTCACAGGGGGACGGACGCCCTGACAAGGGGAGAGGGACCACCTCTCCCGGACGCGGCCTCACTCTCTCGTGCTGCGCCCCCAGCTCTCCGGCTGCGCACGCTGTGAGGGACCCCCGCCAGTCTCCTCGGCAGCCGGACCCCGGGCTGCGGGCGGTCCCCCAAGACGCCAGCCCCGGAAGCTCACACACGGGCTCCCCCAGCAGAGTAAGCAAGGACCGCCCGGCCCCCACCTGCTCTGGCCTGCCCCGCGAGCATAGACCGCGTGGCTGCGCCGCACGGAACCCCGAGACTCGCCAGGGTAGCAGCCATCGAGCAGCGGTGAACGCCCCGGGCTCCTCGCGCTCAGAGGCCTGTGTCCACTTACTCTCACGCGGGTGCTTCTCAGTATAAAGTCCCACTTCCCACTCCAGAACGACCCTCTGGGGACCCCTTCGGCTCCCCCACACGCCCCCGCTCCCTCACCGACCACCGGGATCCCGCCCGCGCCGCAGCCAGCCCGGCGGGCAGGGCAGAGGTGGCGGCGGCGAGGGCCCTGCAGGCTGCTGTGGCCGCACACGAGCGAGACATGCGGAGACGCGGAGACCGACGAGGCCTGCGCACCCGAGTTCCCGTGAACATCTGGAACCACGGCTGGGAAACAACCCCTGGCCTCTCTGCCCTGACGCGTACAAGCACAGGCCCCGAGCGGACGCCTAGGACACCGGTGGCACCGCCCCCGCCCCATCACTGCCGCTACCTGGGCTGGCGTCGCTGCCTTTCTTGGGGCTCAGCGGCACGGACGCCTGCTCGCTCGGCTCCTTCTCCTTGCCCTTCCGCCGAATGGGGCTGAGCGAAGGGGCGTTGGTCAGGGATGGCAGGGCAGCCTGGAAGGGAGAACGGGCCGGCGTAAGCCCCGCAGGAACCGCTCTGCGGCGGTGGCTCACCGCGCGCAGCTCCTCCTCTCTGCAACCCACCCTCCCGGAGCGCGGAGCCAGTCCACCCCCACCCTCGCCCCACGCGGCAGGTGGGCCGCACTTCCTGACCAGCGGGCTGGGACATGGACGAGGGCGCCCGGCAGACTACCCCAGAGCAGCGCCCAGAGCGTCCTCCGGGGCCACGTTTAAACGCCACCTCCCGGTGCGGAAGCAGGTTCACAGGGGGTGACTGAGTGGAGGGCACGGCTGAGGGCAGAGCTGGAGGCCCACACACGGCGGAGCCACAGGGGGCAGCGAAGAAGCTGACGGAGCCAGGCCCGGGGCCCAGCGGGACCCTCACTGGGACCTCAGAGAACGCGCCATGCCCATCAGCGTGAGGCTCGCAAAGCAGGCGTGATGGCTGCGGGCCGGGAGGAGCAGAGGGCAGCACAGGCTGCCCTGGGATCACGCTAAGGGGAGGGGCCGGGCACGCAAGACACAGTGTGACTTCCCGTATACAAATGTCCCACAGGCACCACCCCCAGACCTGGAAAGGCCAGGGGCGGCCAGGAACACGGTGCTAACGGGCACAGTGTTCCCTTCTAGGTTTGAAAACTGACTGCGGTGGTGGCAGAGCGACTCTGTGGGCACTGGAAGAGTGACCGCACACTTCAGGGACGGGGCAGGGGCGTGGGTCATGCCAACGGCACCACATCCACATGCTGCTTCCCAGCCCTGAGGCTGCACAGCCGCCCGATGAGATGCTCTGGCTGGAGAGCGGCAATGAACGGAGGAGACAGCCTGTGTTCCTGGGGGTGCGCATGAGCATGTGCACGGGTGTGTGAGTATAGGTGCGTGCTCACATGTATGTACATGGATGTAAGTGGTTCCCTGCGCGCTACTTAGTAGGGAAAGAAAGGACTGGGCGAGAATGAAGGGCGGCGAGACTCCCATGTTTCAGGCTGGACAAAACAGAGTGAGCCGCCGGCCGGGCCCGGGCTGAGCATCGCCCGTGAGCCAGGAGCTCAGGCTCGATGGCCGGTCAGGGCGCAGGCCCGGGTGGCAGGGTTGATCCCCAGTGTGGGACGTGCAGGAGGAGCCTACCCATGATTCTCTCTCATCACTGATGTTTCTCTCCCTCTCCCTTCCTCCCTGAAACCAATAAAAACATTAAAAAACACACAAGGCCTAACCAGTATGGCTCCGTGGATGGAGTGTGGGCCTGCGGACGGAAGGGTCCCAGGTTCGATTCTGGTCAAGGGCACGTACCTTGGTTGTGGGCACATCCTCAGTGGGAGGTGTGCAGGAGGCAGCTGATCAATGTTTCTCTCTCATCTATGATTCTAACTCTTTAGCCCTTTCCCTTCCTCTCTGAAAAACAGTAAAATATATTACACACACACACACACACACACGCACAGTGAGAGGAGTGGGGCTGGTGCAGCCCAGGTCTGGGCTGTCTGTGGCGCACCAGGCAGAAGTGCCAGGAGGCAGCGGCCCACACGGGACTGACGCCAGCCACTGAGGCCTCTGATGCTCAGATGCTGCCTGGCTCCGCCTGCCACAAGAGAGCCACTGTCTACATGTGGCTACTGGAATGCAAAGGCAATGACAAGTTCAACAGCCCTTGTGCACTGCCGATGGGAATGCAAATTGGAAAAATAAAAAATGGAGCTACCACATGGCCAGCAACGCCACTCCTGGGCGCAGACCAAGAAACCCACACACTGACTGGGAAGGGCCTGTGCTACCCCCTGTGCTCACTGCTGTCTGTACAGCAGCCAAGATACGGACTCAGTACAGCGCCCTCTGCAGTGAGTGGATAAAAAGCCGTGTGTGTGCGTACAATGGAACACTAGCAGCTGGAAGGACAACGAACTCTTACCATCTGCAACAACGTGGATGGATCTAGAGGCTAGGACGCCAAGGGAAATAAGTCAGACAGACAGACAAAGATATGACCTCACCTGTATGTGGAATCTAGAACACAAAGTAAGTGAACCAACTAGAAGATACAAAGAACCAAGTGATGGCTCCAGAGGGAAGGGAACTGGGTGGAACGGGGAGGGCTAAGAGGTACAGATTGGTAGCCAGACGACCTGGGGATGTGAGGTTCAGCCCAGGGAACAGAGGCAGTGACACCGCGGTCACTAGGCCTGGTGCCAGGTGGGGACAGAGTTATCAGGAGGGTCCCGTCATATGTTACAGAACTGTGTAACCGCTGTAGTTAAACCTGGGGCTGATGGTGATGTCAGCTGTATGGAAAAGAAGATGTTCCTTAGCCACAGTGCTGCAGGCCGAGGGCGGTGCCACGCTCTGGCTGGCACACATGTGGCGTGTTCCACGCTTACAGAGCATGATGCGGGACAGAGCCGGAAAGCATTCCCGGTGGGCAAAGACCAGACCTGGGACACGCCCGGAAGAGAAGGGTCAGTGAAGCACGAGCCGGTCAGCAGCCAGCAGGAAAGAACCTTCCAGGACAGGGGGACACCGAGGAGGGGGACGGGAGCGGGGGGAGGGGGCATAGGACCGAGAAGCACCACGAGGTTCAAAGACTGCCCTGGCAGGGCTCTGGGGAAAGGGTGGCACAAATCAGACCTGCGGCTACAGAATGGGCTGCTAGGTGCCAGGGAGGTCGGGAGCGAGGAGCCCGGAAGCAGACAGGTCTGCTGGAGACGAAGAGGCTGTGATGGAGCCGGCCAGAGGCAGCAGGAGTGCGGAGGGGAGCGCTGCGCTATCAGAGATGTGTGTGTGTGTGTGTGTGTGTGTGTGTATGTGGAGTGGCGGTCATTGACTGGCTTCACAGAAAGGACAGAAAGGACACGGGGGAGAGCTCAGCCAGGGGCATGCCAGCACTTCAAAGCTGGCTTTGCTTTCCTGCTGACGGGACGCCCCTAGACCCAGCTTTGCCCTCGGGGGCCACGGGACTGGAGGACGAGCCCACTGGGCTCTGAACGGGATGACGGCATTGGCACGAATGCCCAGCACCACACGCACAGCCTGCTCACTGCCAGCACGAGCGCGGCCCGGCGGCCGAGCACACACGGGTGCTGAGGCCGGCACCGATGGCACGGCGATGGCCCGCCCGAGGTTACCTTCCCGGCGGGGCCCGGCGCCACCTCGTCCAGCACGTGGGCGCAGATGTTGATGACCTTCAGCAGGTGGGAGAAGAGCTGCTCCACCATGGGCACCAGGCTCCGGTCCCCCAGCGCCGGCCACGCCTCCTCCTGCTTGGCGGCGGCCTCCTCCTCGGCGGCCCAGGAGCTTCTCAGAGAGCGGGGCGCGCTGGCTGTGACACAGGCACAGGGGTCAGCTCACCCCCGCGGGCGGGGAAGAGGTCACTTGGGAAACACGGCATCAGACCCATCCGCACCGCACCTCGCCACCTGCCAGTCACTGATACCTCAAACTGACCTTTCCCCCAAAGCACGCTCCCCACTTCCAC
>PVJN01033245.1:0-23579 GCA_004026805.1 Lasiurus borealis | reverse complement strand
TTTGAAATGAAGCAAGTCTGCCTTAGAATCCTTCTCTCCCACTTACTTGCTGTTGTTAAAAGAGAAATTGAGGTGTCTTACAAATTTAAGAGCTTATGTGAGCACAGATTGATTCGAATTGGGAAGCACCAAACTAGAAGTGGTGTGGAGTGCTCCACTGAGCACTGACAGTAATTCAGGACAACACTTTTATAAAAAAAAAAAAAAAAAAGAAGCAAAGCAAGAAAATTACTTGATTGGTTATAGCTTAAGTGGTTGCTTAGTTGGCTGTTTGTGATTGTTTTCCTTAGGTTTCCATTTCTTGACCTTGAGGCATTACATATAGGCTTAGGTTTTGGTATTCTTAGATAGGCTGCTTACTTATTAGACTTACCTCAGTCTAATGGGTTCCTTGTTCAGTTAATTTAACATTGTGTAATCATGTGGATATTCTTTATCAGTGGCTCCTGTTCCTCATTTCTTAAATGGGGACAATAATAAAACCATATGAAAAAGTTAAAAGAGATAATAAATCTAAAACATTTAATATCTGGCATATGTTAAGAATACAATAGCGGTAGTGGTAGTATAATAGTAATAATGGTGGTTCATATGTGGAAAGTTCATCCTCCTGTTTTGCTTCCTATATTTTAGAACTCTGGAGTTCAGAAAAGTGGGCTCCCAGCTTCTAATTTCTGTCTAGTACACACCAATTCATAAAGTGATGGTTTTATTGTCCTATAGGACATTAGCCAGATTGTATCTAATTTAGCAGTTTTACTTCAGGCTTTATCTTCGGCAATCTTATTTGGATAGCATTATCATACTGCCAGTCCCTTCACTGAGTTAAACAGAACTTTCGCATCTGCTATTATGTATTTGAATAAGAATTATGTATTTAACACATGCAAAGTTTTGTTTTGACACAATAAAACAAAAGATCATCTGATTTTTCCCTGGAACACAGAAAAGCACAATCTTGAATCACTTAGTGTGGCTTAGTCTAATTTTCCAAATATTGTTAATAAAATTCATGTAGGGATTTTCACAGAGCCAAAATGCTCTCTTTCAGGCCTACATATTCAGCATCTTCAAGGAGGAGGCCTGTTATTCTGTGTTTTGTTTTTTTTTTTAATACTCACCAGAGGATATTTTTTTTCACTGCTTTTTAGAGAGAGTGGACTGAAAGGAGAGGGAGGGGGAAAAGGAAAAAGAGGGAGGAGAAGAAGGAGAGGGTCTGCTTGTGGCCAAAAGCAGGCCCTTGCCAACAGTCCCTCATCTGCAGGTGAGTTGCAGAGGAAATACATTTTCTGACCACTTATTGAATAAGCTCCCTATACATTACTCACAGTGTTCTTGGTAACTTGCTATTAGAGACTCTAAGAAGGTGATCTAGGGTTTTTCCACCTCACTTCTGGAAAAAAAAAAATGAAGGTCCACTGATGGAGGGGCTAAGAAATGTCATATCTTGCCATAGCTGGTTTGGCTCAGGGATAGAGCCTTGGCCTGCCAACTGCAGGATCCGGGTTTGATTCTGCTCAAGGGCATTTACCTAGGTTGCAGGTTCCTCCCTGAATGGGGCCCAGGTCAGAGCTCATGCAGGAGGCAACCAATTGAAGTGTCTCTCTCACATTGATGTTTCTCTCTCTTCCATGCTTTCTGAAAATCAATGGAAATATATCCTCAGGTGAGGATAAAAAACAAGAAAGAAAGGTCATATCCTAAGAAAGAGACATCTTGAAAATGCCTAAAGAAAGTTGTCATTTTTTTTCATGGTGAAGGGACTAGAGTCAGTGTTGATGAAAATACCTTGGCAGCTGTGGTGGCCAATGGTAGCAGCAGCATTAGGGTGATAAGGTCGACACCTTCCCCTGATCAGCCAGGTTGGCTCCTGCAGATGGAAGCCTACTGACTGCAGTAGGACATTCCCTCAGGGTTCCTGGATTATGAGAGGGGGCAGGGTGAGCTGAGGTATACACCTCCCCCAGTGCATGAATTTTGTGAACTAGGCCTCTAGTAGATATATAAGAGGCAGATGTTCTCAACCTCAAGACTATAGGTAGTCAAAATGATGAAAATAAATATAGGTCTAAAAATCCAACCTCTGATGAACCAGGAGAAAAAAAAACAAAGCCTGATGTAAGTATAGTGTAAACTCTCTATTGTAGTTTGCTTCATAGGCAGAAGTTATGTGGGATGCAGAACAAATGACCAAGAATCTGGAAGGTTTCATTCTGCTTCTGCCACTAATCCAGTCTTTCACTCAAGCTTTCCTTCAACGTCCTGGTCTCAGAGCCTTATCTGTATATAGTTTCACGGAACTGGGTGATTTGTTGTAAGGCCCCTTTCTGCATTCACTGCCAGACATTTCCCCAAAGCCTATTTTTCATGCTCTCAGCTTTTGATGCTTGCTTTACCCAATTTTCTCTCAGAATCTTTTGTTTCCTGCTTGTCATTACTAGCCTTCAAGAAAAATATACATGCTTGACACATTATTAAAATTGAATGAGATTGTGCTGTTATATCACAGGCGATGCCTCTCTTAAATGCAGTGGCAGGAGTGTAGCATCTCTTCCTCTGGCAGGTGATGAAGATCTCAGACATCCTTTCACTCCAGGTGATTTCCTGAGAATTGTTGGGGAGGTTCCTGGCAGGGCTCACAAAACTCTCTTTTGACTTTGTAGTTGTGCATAGAAGATGGCTAAAATTCCGATTTAGGGCAATCACAAAACTCTTAATGGAAAGGTAAAAGCCTCTAATGTACTGTCACTGAACTAGCCTCCATAACCCTCCAATTGGGAAGTGAGATATGGGGATGCAGGATATAGAGAACAACCAAATACCTGGAAGGCATTAAATTCCCTTCATGCTGTTGAAAGGAAAGCAATTTGCTGATAGAGTGAATTCACACTTAGCCTGCTTTCTACATTTTAGGACTCAAATCTTAATTTTGGATTTTCTGCCCATGGCTCTGGTAAAATTCAAACAAACAAACACAAATAAAAATAAAAACAAAACAAAAACCTCACACTTCAAAAACAGTAATTCACCTTCCCTGCTATGTCTTAATTTCCTCATCTGTAAGAATCAACCTAATAATTGTAGCTAAAATTTATTAAGTTCTTACTATGATACCAAGGATGTGGTATTTTTTAAAATATGTATTTTTATTGACTTTAGAGAGGAAGGGAAGAGAGTTAGATAGAAACAGGAATGATGAAAGAGAATCATTGATCAGCTGCCTCCTGCATGTCCCACACTGGGGATTGAGCCCACAACCTGGACACATGCCCTTGAATGGAATTGAATCCAGGATCCTTAAGTTCACAGGCTGATGCTCTATCTACTGACTCAAACCAGCTAGGGCGAGCATGGGGTATTTTTGTGTATGGTTTCTTTTATACCACTTTCTATAGTTCTGTGGGATAGGTACTTTTATTAGCTTTGTATTTGGTTTTGTGTACTGTTACAAATGAGAACACTGAAGTCTAAGATCCTTCTTTCCAGGTGCCACACTATGGACAGCATCACCACCTATTTTACTTTCAGTATCAAGAAAAAGACCCATATCAACTGCTTGGCCTATAAGATCAGAGGGAGGAAAGAGTAATTGCATGGCTTATTCACATTGAATGCATGCAAAGTTATCTTCTATGGCCCATTATTAATGTTATATGTTCCAATCTTCCTGAATTTGTTTGCTTATATTTTTGCCTATTTCAGCCCTCTGCTTTGAAAAAGAATATATATACTATTGCACTATTTACATTACCAATATCAACAGGAAATGTTTGTGCAGATACGTATTTAGAATATATATATTTTACTGAGATGGTGTACTAGACATTTGCATTGAAAAGAAATGATACTATGCTTGCCATTTGTGAGCTCTGAGTCATCCATCATGTGAGCTCTATGGACTTAGTTACCTCCTGTGTAAAATGAGATGGTTGCTCTACATGTTTTCAAAACTTGCTTGTAGTCTAACACTCTCAAACACTTTGTTCGAGGTGAGTCCCCATGGGTTAAATGTTGTCAACATGTATTGAGTCATATTCAGTTTTGAAATTGGCCATAACTAGTTTAGAATTAAGAAAGAGATTAATCTATAATAATATGCTAATTAGGCCAGATGTCCTTCCAGACAAAGCCTCAGTGGGCGGGGGCCGAGGCAGAGGCAGCAGAGGCTGAACTCCTTGCACGGATTTGGTGCATCGGGTCTCTAGTGTAATAATAATACTGAAAACTACTGAATAGCTTTCTTTTAAACACTTTTAAATTGTTGTCTTCTTTAATTTCAAACCAGCTTTCTCTGAGATACAGGAGTAAATTCACTTTCACATATTTATATAGCTAAAAAGTGTCAGAATGAAGACTTGAATTTGGATTATCAGACTCCATACACTAGCTACTATGTACTCCTTAGGGAAAAGGATTTCGGGATATAAGGCTTGGTTTGGTCCCTCCCATCTCGATCACATACAAGAGTGAGGCAAGCGTAGGTTTTATAGTACATGAAACAATGAGCTTATTCTTGTATTATTATTATTATTGTATTATTTGTATTGTATTTTTCTTATTGTCAGTTATTATTTCATATCCTTACTTATGATTTATCTTTTAGGGTATGATGGCTGATAATTTAACCTACTTTTGTCCAACCCTATATTGTTGGCCCATCTCTCAGACCTCTCTTTTATCCTTTCTTAGCTTCATTCTCCTCATCTATGGAATAGAGCTATCATACTGGAACCAGAGATTACAACCAGATCTACCCATATCTATGCCAATGTGGCAAATACCTTTATCTCCAATACTGAAAATCTGTCTCTTGAGTGGAATTCAAAATGGAGACTAGGTTTTTGTCTACATGTTGTGTATAGCTCCTAATACTCATAGGATTCTGAGTAAATATTATGTATTTATTAATATAGAGAACAAAGGCTGTTTGACTGTTATATAAGAATAGTATGGGTCTTTGCATCTTAACCATGGATTAGAAAAGATTGGTTGGGGAAAAGAAAAAATCCCATAAAAAGCATCTAATAGCTGTGTAGAGTTCCTCCAATGTACTGTGTCCCACTAGACACAAGACCATTTATTTATTGTCACAACAGTCCTGCAAAGAAAATCACTCCCTTTAGCTGTGCCAGAAGTTCATTATAGTGATTTAAAAAAAAAATAAAATAATGAAACCTTGGTACAGAGACAGCACACCCAGCATCCATTCTGTAACCTACTAACCCCCACTGCCACTATGATGAGAGATGCAGAGTTTGTTCTGGGTGGCTACTAGAGGATGTTATTCCATGTCCTTTCATATTAGGCATAGCAGTGGGAAGGTGTCTATTGAACCCTTCTTGGACATTAATGCATGATGATTATAGGTCTTTTTTGTTGGATCTCCAGTAACCCTTCGTGAAATGATTTGATGAGGACCAAGAAAGAGCCTGCAGACCTTCAGAAGTTCCTCTCGACCTGGGAACTGTAAAATTCTCTAGAGAACTCATTGTTTTTCTTAATTCCTCTGCCACAAGGGATGCTTTGTAAAAAGCCCAATATAGTCCAGTGGTTAAGTCTGACTCTCATGCCCTGTATGGCTCAGTGGTTGAGTGTCAACCTATGAACCAAAGAGGACACATGCCCAGGTTATGTTCTTGATCCTCAGTGTAGGGCATGCAGGAGGCAACCAATCAATGATTCTCTCTCATCATTGATATTTCTATCCCTCTCTCCCTCTACCTTCCTCTCCAAAATCAATAAACACACACACACACACACACACACACACACACACACACACACACATACATGAAAGTGACATTCATGTTCACAAACTAAGAGAGGAACCCCCCATAGCAGGTATTGAATGAAAACAATATTGTTCCTAAATCCTAGAATCCTAGAATCCTGGTCCAATAATAATAATTTGAGTCTGAAAGACCTCAACTTTAAGTCATTCTCTGGATAATTTGATTTTTTAACTTTATGTATCACTCACTATAGTATATTAGTATATGTCTGAATTCAAACTTCATAGATATGTTTGTTTTCATATTAGAATTCATTTTTGTTTTTTCACCTCTTTTTATTTTCTTTGTTTTCACATTTACCTGGTAAAGACTTTCTCTACATTATTTTTATATATTTTTAACTAGCCAGGCATCTTACCTAATAAAAGAGAAACATGCAAATTAACCATCACTCCACTATGCCCACAGCCAATCATAGGATGCAAATTAACCCCAAAAACGATGGAGATTAATTTGCACAGAGAAGTGTGAAGCCTACTATGAGGGGAAGAGGGTCCACTGAGGGAGCTACTGGAATGGTACTCCAGACAGAAGTGAGGACTTGCCAGCTCCAGGCGGCTGGGGAGCAGGGACTTGCTGGATCCTGGGTGGCCAGGGAATGAGAATATTCTGGCTCCTAGGTGGCTGGGGTGGGGAGCAGGGACTTGCTGGATCCTGGGTGACTAAGAGTGAAACCAGGGGCCTATTCTTACATGAATATTGTGCAATGGGCCTCTAGTATAATTTATAACTGATATAAAATAGCATCTTCAGGATGATGTAAAGATACATGCTCTGATATAAAATGGGAAACCATAAAAATCTTAGAAGCCATAGGCAGCAAAATAGCAGACATTTGTCATAGCAGTATCTTTACTGATACAACTCCTAGGGCAATTCAAATTGAGGAGAAAATAAACAAATGGGACTACATCAAAATAAAAAGCTTCTGCACAGTAAAAGAAACCATCAACAAAACAACAAGAAAGCCCACTGCATGGGAGAACATATTTGTCAATGTTATCTCCGAAAAAGGTTTAATCTCCAAAATTTACTGGAAACTCATACAACTTAACAAAAGGAAAATAAACAATCCAGGCAAAGGACATACTATACACTTTTCAAAAGAGGACATTCAGACAGCCAAGAGACATATGAAAACATGCTCAAAGTCACTAATCGTCAGAGAGATGCAAATCAAAACAACAATGAGGTACCATCTCACACCTATCAGAATGGCTATCTTCAACAAATCAACAAATCACAAGTCCTGGAGAGGATGCAGAGAAAAAGGAACTCTCAGTGCACTGCTGGTGGAAATGCAGACTGGTACAGCTACTGTGGAAGATAATTTGGTGTTTCCTTAAAAATTTAAAAATGGAATTGCCATTTGACCCAGTAATCCCACTTCTAGGATTATATCTCAAGAAAGCAAACACTAATAAGAAAGGATATATGCATTCCCTGTGTTCATAGCAGCACAATTTACAATAGCTAAGATTTGGAAATAGCCTAAATGCCCATTAGCAGATGAGTAGATTAAAAAACTGTAATACAGTCATTCATTGGGTTATGTCAGACTTGATATAAGTCGTTTCATGGTTACGTATCCATCTCCCATTTATTTATATTAAAAAAAAGTTCAGTCATTTCCATGTATGCATGCATGTATGTATGTATGTATGTACATATATGCTTTAGGTTTTTTATTGTTTATTTACCACAAGGGGCCTGGTACATAAAATTTGTGTACTGGGGAGGGATCCCTCAACCCATCCTGCTCCCTCTCACATACTGGGAGACCTCAGAAGATATCCTATTGATGGCTTAGGCCTTCTCCCCGTTGGAAGAAGACCTAAGCTGCAGTCTGGCCTCCCTTTGCGAGAGGCAACTGGGCTGATCAGGGGAAGATGCCAGCCCCATCACCCCACTGCTGCAGCCACTGCCAGTCATGGCAGCTGCCAAAGTATTTTTATCAACATGGACTCCAGTCCCTTCCCCATGAAAAAATGACAACTTTCTTTAACCATTTTCAAGATAAGTCTTTCATAGGATATGACATTTTTTTTCTTTATTTTTCTTTTTATCCTCACCTGAGCATATGTTTCAATTGACTTATTTCCCTTCCTTCCGATCACAGACTTGGCCCTATCCCAAGTGTAAAGATCCACTGCAGACTTTAGGCTTGGTAAGGAGTTCCCCCTCTGGCACCTCTGATCGCAGGCTTGGCCCTTTAGGCTTGGGAAGGGGGGACCCCTCCCCCTTGCCCTTCTGATTGCAGTCTCTACCCCTTCCCAAGTCTAAAGCCTCTGCCTGGATGGGCTGCTGGGAATGACCTGGGTGTCAAGGAGGTTCCCAGGACCCAGTTATGTATGCAAATTAACTGCTATGTTTGTTGGGTTAATTTGCATACTCACTCTGATTGGCTGTGGCGTAGTAGAGGGCAATTTACATCTTTCTCTATTATTAGGTAAGACAAGTAAAGGTCATGAATTGTTATCTTTTTCTCTCTCTCTCTTTTACTTCATTACTGCTGTGTATGTGCTTCATGTGAGTGACAAAGTTGCTTATGTAGGCGGGTTCTAATTTATGGCGAAAATTGCATTACATTGCACCATAGGAACGGATCTCTGATGTAACCTGAGGATCTAATGTACATCTACACAATGGGATACTACACTGTTGTAAAAAAAGAAGGAATTCTTACTATTTGCAACAGCATGGATGGAACTGGAGAGCATTACACTAAGTGAAATAAGCCGGTCAGTGAAAGATAAATGCCACATGATCTCACTCATTTATGGAATATAATAAACAACAAAACAACATAAACTGTTGAACAAAAATAGATAGAGGCAAAGAAGCATGAAACTGACCGTCAAACCACAGGGGGAAGGTTGGGGGGGGGGTGATAAGAGATCAATCGAAAGACTTGTATGCATGCATATAAGCACAACCAATAGACATAAGACACTGGGAGTGGGGTGGGGAGGGCAAGTACTAGAGGCTAGGGGAGGCCAAGGAGGAAGTCAATGGGGAAAAAAAAGAGACATATTTACTACTATTTGTAATACCTTAAGCAATAAGAAAATATACATGCTCTGAAATGAAGGAAAGAAGAGAACACTATTAGAAATAAAAATTGTTTTAGGAACAAACACTGACAACCCCTGCAGGACTGAAGCAGTAGCTCTGGATTCCCCCTTTCCCAGCCTGTTTTCTGAATTGGATATTTTTTCCATATCTGGCAAATCCTATTAACCACTCAGAGTTGTTTCGTATTTTCTTCAAATTACTCAATCAAGAAACCCCCTCTCCCCTTTTTTTTTGATGGGAGTAAGGTATGTCTAATTCTCTGGTCCATCTGTTAAGTTAACTCAGTGTTGTTGAACAGTACAAGCAACATGAGAATGTCTAATCCAACTTCCCTCACTCACCCCAACTTCTCTCATATTGATGGCTTAGTTGGCAACTATCAAATTTCAGCAACATTTTCTAAATATTTGTTTGAGTAGTTTTTCTCTGAATATTATTTCCACTTAAATCATATTCTAAGGGATGTAGTTTGTAGATGTTTTTGAAAACTGGCGATTTATTAATAAATAACTGCTAAAAATATTAAGATATTTTAAATACATTTTCCTACTGAGGAACACAAAGGAATATATTTTAAAATGTAAATATTAATTAAAAAAACATAGACTCATGGCATGGATAAAACATCAGAAATAATTCAACAACTCACTTATAACAGATGAAATAGGATATTGTTATCAGTAAGGATGATGATCAGCTTTGGATAAAGAAGACTAAAAATCATGGTTTTAAACTAATATTTCTCCAATGTGACTATGCATAGAAATCACCTATGGATTTTGTTAAACTGTAGATTCTGATTGAAAAGGTTTGGGTGGGACCTGAAAGTCTATAATTCTGACAAGCTCCCAGAGAATGATGATGATGATGATGATAATGGTTCTGGGCTACACTTTGAATAGTAAAAAGATAAAAAATTTATTTCTCATATAAAACCTAGAGGCAGAAAGTTCAGGGCTGATAAGGCAGCTCCATTCTTTATTCACTTTCATATTTCACAATCTTTAGAATGTGTCCCTCATTCTTATGATCCACAACGAAACTTCCTCTGTCATATCCATGTGTACGGTAGCAAAATGGAAGAAATGAGATGTAGTAGGAGCCTAGAAAAAACAGGAACATGAGAGTGTCCCTCAGGGAAGTTTCTGGAATTGACCACATTATTATTTATAATTTAGTAGATTGGCTAGAACTTAGCTGACCACCTACAAGTAAGAGAAAAGCTGGGAAAGGTGGCCTTTATTCTGAATGACCATGTTCCCAAGTGCAAATTCCCATAGTCTAGAGAAATGGGACTAGTTGGACATAGTAAATGGGCTATGTCTAGAAATCTCTACTGTAGACCTGAAGAGAAGAAATAATTTTCCCATAGAAATGGCTGTTCACAATTTTTTCTAAGCACTAACATTTATTAAAAGCTTAAAATGTGTGCAAAGCCCCATCCATGCTAATAGCTTAATGAACATTATCTCATTTACTTTACAGAACTATCCTTTATTTTCTTTTTTTCCCTTTTTTATCTCTTATTTATTTATTTATTTATTTTTAGATAAACATTTATTGTTCAGATTATTACAATTGTTCCTTTTTTTTCTCCCCATAACTCCCCTCACCCATCTCCCACCCACCCTCTATTCTTACCTCTCCCCCAATGTCCTCATCCATAGGTGTATGATTTTTATCTAGTCTTTCCCTGTACCCTCCTCACCCCTTTCCCCCTGAGAATTGTCAGTCAACTATATTTCTATGCCTCTGATTCTATAATATTCATCAGTTTATTCTGTTCATCATATTTTTAATTCACTTGATTTTTAGATTCATTTATTGATATATATGTGTTTTTTGTTCTTAATTTTTATCTTTACCTTTTTCTTCCTCATCCTTTTCTTAAAGAGTACCTTTTAACATTTCATATAATCCTGGTTTGGTGTTGATGAACTCCTTTAGCTCTTTCTTATCTGTGAAGCTCTTTATCTGACCTTCAATTCTGAGTGATAGCTTTGATGAGTAGAGTAATCTTGGTTGTAGGTTCTTGCTATTCATCACTTTGAATATTTTTTGCCACTTCCATTTGGCCTGCATAGTTTCTGTTGAGAAATCAGCTGACAATCCTATGGTTGCTCCCTTGTAGGTAATTAACTGTTTTTCTCATACTGATTTTAAGATTCTCTTTGTCTTTTGCTCTTGGTATTTTAATTTTGATGTGTCTTGGTGTGGTCCTCTTTGGATTGCTTTTGTTTGGGGTTCTGTGCACTTCCTGACCTTGTAAGTATATTTCTTTCACCAGGTGGGGAAAGTTTTCAGATATTATTTCTTCAAGTACGTTTTCAATATCTTGCTCTCTCTCTTCTTCTGGCACCACCATAATTCTGATGTCGGTACGCTTGAAGCTGTCCCAGAAGCTCCTTACACTATCTTCACATTTTTTTATTCCTTTTTCTTTTTTCTTTTCCAGTTGAATGTTTTCTGCTTCTTTGTATTTCAAATATTTGACTTGATTCTTGTGTTCCTCTAGTCTGCTGTTAGATCTCTGTATAATATATGTTTTTATTTCAGTCAGTGTATGTTTAATTTCTAGTTGGTCCTTTTTCATCTCTAGTTGGTCCTTTTTCATTTCTTCTTAGGTCTCGCTAAGTTTATCCATCTTTTCTAGAAAATTCTTGAAAAAAATCTTAAAACTGTGGTTTTGAGCTCTATATCCAGTTATTTGTTTTCCTCCATTTCTTTCGTTTGTGATCTGTTCCTTTTTCTCCCAATTTTCACTGCTTCCCTGAGTTGTTAGAGTAGCTTTGTGTGCTAGGTATTCTATATGGCCCAGTAGCTCTGCCTCCCCAGTTACCTGAGGTGGACTCTCTTGGTGCACCCCTTTGTGGACTGTGTGTACAGCCTTGTTGTAGGTAAGTCTTGATTGTTGTTGGTATCCCTGTGGGGAATTGATCTCCAAGCCAATTGGTTATGAGGATTGGCTGTGTCAAAATCGGGAGAACTTCTGTGCTGGACTCCACTTTAAGACTTGCGAGATCACAAAAGCCTCTGTTTTTGGCTTGGATGGGTCAGAGTCTCAGGTCTGAGCAGACAACCTTGGTCTCCTGTCAGTCCCTGATTCTCAGTGTCTCTTGGTAATCCCTCTTTGTACGCAGGCATGTGCACCTCCAGTTCTCTGCCTTTCTGGCTCCCCTGAGTTTCTGTGGTCCTTGGGGACCTGTATGAGTCTGGGTCCCCAGGATCTCACCCAAAACTGGAGTTCAGTGCAGTTGGGAGGTTCTGTATTCCTCCCACAGGAGAAAGGCAGTGTCACAATCATCAGCCAGCTCTCTGGGTACACACTCCAGGCCTCTGTCTTTCTAGGCTCCCCTAAGTTTCCCTGCACTCCTCTCTTTACACAACAGTCCAGAATCCCCTATATGCATCTCGCTCGAAACTGGAATTCAGTGCAGTTGAAAGTGGGGTTCAGTGCAGTTGAGAGTTTCTGTCTCCCTTCTGCTAGAGGAAGCCAGCCAGGAACTCTGCCCTATCCTCTTCATTTGCATGTCTTTGTACCTCAGCTTTTTGAAGCTCCTCTGAGTCTCCGTGAGCCCCTATCTTTCCTTCTAGTTATAGAATTTTCACTCAGCCAGCTTTCCTGTGCTTCTGGATGATGTCCGTTCTATCTGTTAGTTGTAATCGTTGTACAAGGCAGCAGTTTAAGTTTTCACCTATGCTGCCATCTTGGTTTCTCCAGCTGTTCATAATTTACTTGTTACTAATATGTGCATAGAACTTCAGTTTCAATGGTACTTTATATCCTAGGCTCATTCTGTTTACATTATTTCTCTATATTAGTACAGGCTTCATTATTTTTTTAATGTGATAATGAAGGTTTACAATAGTTTAGTGACATACCCTGATTACTTTTATTAAAACTGAATATTCCAGACTCTCCCCTTTCCCCCAATCTCTCTTTCCCAAACCCTGTTAACAAGTTCTATGTTTTGCTTTGTGCCCTTGATTTACCATATTCCAATATGTTCTATACTTTTCTTGTTTGGCATTTTAACTGTTTATTGTCAGTTTCCCTGTGTTACAAGGTGAGCTCCGTGAGATTTGTGTTTTGCTCACAAATGTGTCCTGAGCACCTACTTTAGTAGTTGACACATGATAGGTCATTCAGTACATACTTTTTAAATGAATTAATAAAGCCAGGGCATGTCAAAGCCTCTTTGAATTATGTCTTTTATTTCCATCCTTAATGCTTAGTGTCTGGCACTCCAAAAATTTTCCTCAGAAACTTGCCTACACTTAAGGTGTTGATTTATTCTTTGTCTTCATGCCACTCATTAAAAATGGCCAGCCTAACCAGTTTGCTCACATCTTGGATTCTCTCTGAAGCACAGTGCCAGGCTAACATTTTCTGAGGAGCCCTATGTACCACTCGAAAAACAAAATTAATCAAAACTACCAGAATGGATATAAAACCTGTGCTTCTATTAGAATTACTCTTTGCCTTCAGGCTTAGATAGGACAACTAGGATGAAATGACAGTTTTAAAAGTGGCCTCAGTTGCATGGAGTTCCAGTGTGGAACATTAAAAGGGACTGGTTCTGTTCTCAAATCAATCTAAGGACCACTATCTCCACCCTGAAATGATATAATATAATTAACATAATGAATATAATTTAATATAATCCTATATAATTAAAGCTAATATGCAAATTGTCACCATGAGTGGGAGTTCAACCAATTGGAAGTTAGATATGCACTGACCACCACCAGAGGGTGGCAGTGGCAGGCAGCCGGGGGAAGGAAGGATACCACTGGCAACCAGCAGCCACTAGGGACTCTGCCTGTGCAAAAATTTCATGCACTAAGCCTCTAGTGTAATATAATAATATTAGAGGCCCAGTGTATGAAATTCATACATGGGAGGGCGGTCCCTCAGCCTGACCTGCACCCTCTCCAATCCGGGAGCCCTCAGGGGATGTCCTACTGATGGCTTAGTCCTGCTTCCCATGGTTCTCTGCTCTTTGAGGGGGTCTGCTCGAAGCCACAGAGATGGGCAAGCAGACTCTACTGTCTGCTGTCTGCAGAGTTCACTTGCCTGCTTGCTGCCAGCAGGACTGAAAGGACTGGGGGACTCCAGAAGTAGGCAAGTGGCATAGCCCACCTGCTGCCTCCCCCCACCAAGTCCCCCAGGACTGAGGGGACTGGGCACCACCATCTTGTGACTATGGGCGCCGCCATCTTTGTGATGAAGTGATGGTCAATTTGCATATTCCCTCTTTATTAGATGGGATAGTAACTATGGTTCTGACTAAAATCCCATTCTAATCATTGGATCATTTCACCAGATATCATCATTTATTTAATTTTGGGTCTATTTCTCTCTCTCGCTCTTTTTTTTATTGTGTTACATGTATACATATCTTCCCATTGCCCCCCCCCCAGGCATATCCCAACCCCCCAGTGTCTTGTGTTCATTGGTTATGCTTATATGCATGCATACAAGTCCTTTTCTCTTTCTTTTTTTATTTATAAGATTAACTTCTTGGTGGTCAAGGCCCCATTCAGATTTATCAGGTAGATACAGCTAATATGTACTGAGTTTCTTTCATATGCCAGATCCTTACATAACACTATAAAATAGGCATGTTATATATGCAGAATCTGAGTCTGAGAGAGGAAGTATTTTGCCCAGGATGACATGGCAAGTATAGAGCACAAGGCAAATAATTAAATATAGAAATTAATTCCACATGAGGTCTTCTGATATTTAAATCTTTTCTTTTTTTCTATATCTGAGCTTCCTGATTTCTTATATCTGCCTCAGCACCCAACACAATGCCCTACTCATAGCAGGTTCTCAGGAAATATTTAATAAATACAAATATATAAATGGTTTTTCTGTGGGAAACATCTTCATTGGAATGTGTGAACATAGATGGAGGACAAGCATCCTAGATCTATATTCAGGCAGCTTTTATTTGTGCCACCACTCAGGCAAAAGTAAGTCAATTAATCTCTCTGTCTCTGTTTCCTGGCATGTAATGTGGGAATGGGCATGAAAGCTCAAGAGGGTGTTGTGAGATTAATTAGTTAAAATGTATACCCTGTTATATAAATGCTAATTGCTGTCAGGAGCGTGGGTTGGATTTTCCAGTGACTTGGCTTTGCAAGGCTTTGAACATTTCCATTAGTCCTCTGTGCTATCAAGCCTCTGCCTTAAGAAATCCTTTGGATGAGGGAAATGATGACTCTGTGGTTCCCCATGTTCAGGGGCCAATTTAGGGAGGACTTCCACTGGGGAGTAGACTGGATAAGAAGGGACTTTCTAAACCATAAAGTAATTCACTCTGCCAATAATTAATTACCCCTTTGCTGTTATTAGAGACAAATGTGTTTGCATAACAGCCTTTCTACAGTCTTTGTTTCTGCTGGTGCCTGCAGAGAATCATATAATTAATTTGGAGTTACATGACATTCTAACTTGATGACATTAATTTTGTATTTATTTGTTTATTGAATAATTTAAAAAGCTCTGACAAAATGCCCTCAGGTGGCTGGCTAGAGAAACTTAAAAACTCACAAAACTAATTTCAAATGGGCAAATACCCTAAAGAGGAAGCTCAATAATAATAATACCATTTTTGCTAACATTTATGAATACTAATACATGTGTTTTTAGTCACTATAATAAAAGTATCTGGCTCACTTTATAGATGTATTCATTTGGTCCATGAAACATTTCAAAAAGGAGATACCTAGAAGATAATTTATTTTCTCCTTAAACCATACTACATTTAATTTGGTTGAAAAGATATTAAGCCTATGGCATTGGCTAAAAACCTTGGTTATTGATTAGTTTTTAAATTTAAGTTTGCACTGGCCTTTAACAAATGGCATTTGAAAAAGTATCTGCTTTTGATGTATGAAATTATGTTATTGACAGAAAAATTTTGTATTTATTTATTAGTCAAGATATAAGCACTACTACTAGCTGCTGTAACAAATATCCCCAAATCACAGTGACTTAAGACTACAGAGGTTTATTTTTGACTCAATTGCAACCCTTTGAAAGTGATAAGGCATTCCTGGTATCTCTGGTCTGAGAAATGGCAGGGATCTAGGCTCCCTCCATCTTTTGATGCTTTCCTTTTCAGAAATTTCTATCATTTAAGGTCTCATGTAAAGGAAAAGAAAGTGCAAAAGATTATGCTTGGAGTTAGAGGTGGTATAGTATTTCTTGCCACACTCATTGACTAAAAAATAAATCACATGGCCCCAACTCAATTGTAGTTTTCATATGAGTTAATTTGCATACTTTCTCTCATTGGCTTGTGGCTGTGGCTTGTAGGTGTAGTGGAGGTATGGTCAATTTGCATATTACTCTTTTATTAGATAGAATATTTTCACATATTAATGAACTGTGATTATGTTAACTTTGATATTGAAGTTATTAATGGCCTTGTTTTCACTTGCTTATTTTAATTTGTTCCTTTCAGTAACAGTTTTCATAATTTTCAATTGTCTTTTAGCATAATTTTCCACATTGCTAATCTAACTAGGCAATCTATCATTTACAAATTATTATTTTTTGGACCTATTTCTTTCTACTTACACCAATCCATCATCACTCTCTGTTGCATAGCTGCTTTCCTGGGATCTCCTTCACTTTTCTACAGAGGTCCTTCTTCTCTCTCTTGAATTAGATGCCTATTCCATTGATCATATTGTTTCCTCTTTCTTAATTTTTTTTTTATCTGGTTTTGGTGGTATACATCTCCCAGAAGCTTCCTGATAAAGAGCACATGGAATATCAAAGTACTTGGTCTTTATGTGTCTGAAAATGTTATCTTCATTCACACTTGATGGTTTTGTTGGGTTTAGATAGAGATCAGAAATAATTTTATTTTAGATGAATTGCTTCATTTCCATCCAGTCTTGTTTTTGAATGTTCCAAAGTTGTTATGATATGTGGTCTTTTGTGTATAACCAGTTTCTACCTCTTTCTTACTATTTGGTGGATTGTATAATTTTTGCCTAGTTTAAAAAATATTTTTGTGATATAAGTGTTTTTATATACTGTGCAATGGGAATGACAGATTCTCTTAACTTTGAAGGTTATATATTTTAGTTCTGGAATTAATTTGAATTAGTTAATTGAGATTTTTATTTATGTTTTATTTCTTTTCCTTTGTGTTTCCTATCATTGAGATGATGAGATTCCTGGACTGGTTTTCTTATTTTCTTGTCATTTTTATTTTTGCTCTCCTTTTTAAGAAATTCTCAACTTTAACTTTTGAACAACCCATTTATTACTTTTTAACAGTCTGCAATCATAATTTTAATGAGCTTTGCTTTTCTTTGGATATTTTTTGTTATATCATCCTGTTCTTGCTTCATGAAAGTAGCAGTGTTCTCATTTTTCAAAAGATGTTAATGATAGTTGCTTTTTAAATATTATTTTTCTTTTAATAATTTTGGCTTTTTCAAAGTTTCTTTTACATTGTTTATTTGGTTGTTACCTTTGATGGTTGAAATTTGTCTTGGATGTGTTCTGGGACTATCTGTTCATTTATAAAAAGTGGTTAAAAAGTTGACTAAAAATTCTAAATATGATTTTCCAAGAATGAATCAAGAAGAAACAGAAAATCTGCATAGACAAATTACAACCAATGAAATCAAAGCAATAATTTAAAAAATTCCCAGTTAAAAAATCCACAAATGAATTTTACCAAACATTCGAAAATGAACTAATAATATCCTTCTCAAGCTATTCCAAAAATTTCAAGAGGAGGGAAAACTCCCAAACACTTTACAAGGTCTGCATTATCTTGATTTCAAAACCAGATGAAGATACTACAAAGAAAGAAAATTATAAGCTAATATTCTTATTGAACATAGATGCAAAAATTCTTAACAAAAATATTAGCAAACCAAATGTAACAATACATTAAAATGATCATGCAGTTTCTTCTATCCCCACTTTGTTATAAGTTTTTATCATAAATAAGTGCTGGATTTTATCAAATGTTTTTGCTGCATTTATTGATATGATCATATGGTTTTTATCCTTCATTTTATATATGTGTTATATTATGTTAATTTATGATTATTTAACCAAACTTGCATCTGAAGAATAAATCCCATTTGAAAGTGCTATATGACCATTTTATATTCCATCTCAATTAAAAAGGCAGAAGTAAAACTGTCATTATTTGCAGATGACATGATACTAAATATAGAGAACCTAAAAATTCTAGAGAACCCCAAAGATTATAGAGAACCCTAAAGATATATAGAACCACCAGAAATTGCTAGAAATAATAAATGAATTAATCAATTTAGCAGGATACCAAATAAATATTCAGAAATTGGTTGCATTTTTATATACCAATTATAAGTTATCAGAAAAAGAAATTAAGAAAACACTTTTATTTACAATTGCATTAAAAAATACCTAGGAATAAATTTAGTCATGGAGGTAAAAATTTAGTCAAGGAGGCAATGAGGTAAAAAAATAAATAAAAACCTGTATTTAGAAAATTACAAGATAATGAATAAAGAGTTTGAAGAAGATACAAATAGCGAAAACTGGTTTGGCTTAGAGGGTAGAGCGTCGGCCTGTGGACTAAAAGGTCCTAGGTTTGATTCCGGTCAAGGGCATGTACCTTAGTTTCAGGCATATCTCCAGTAGGAGGCGTGTAGAAGTCAGCGGATTGATGTTTCTCTCTCATCGATGTTTCTAACTCTCTATTTCTCTCCTTTCCTCTCTGTAAAAATATTAATAAAATATATTTAAAAAAAGAAGATACAAATAAATAGAAACATTACTGTGCTCATAGATAGAAAGAATTAACATCATTAAAATGTCCACCCAAAGCAAACTATATATTCAATACAATTCCTATTAAAATACCAATGACAGTTTTCATAGACTTAGAACCAATAATCCAAAAAATGTACATGGAATCACAAAAGACTGAGAGAGCAACAGCAATATTGAGAAAGAAAAACAAAGTTGGTGGTATAAGGCCACTTGATATCAAACTATACTACAAGGCAATAGTACTCAAAACAGCATGTTAACTGGCATAAAAACAGATATATAGATCCATAGAATAAAATGAAGTCCCAATCCTACCCCTATATGGTTAATTAATAGATGACAAAGAAGGCAACCACAGACAATGGGTAAAGACAGTCTATTCACCTTGGCTGGTGTGGCTCAATTGGTTGGGCATTGCCCTATGCACTGAAAGGTTGCCAGTTCAATTCCCAGTCAGGGCATGTTCCAAGATTGCAGGCTGGATTCCTGGTGGGTGTGCAGGAGGCAGTCTACCAATGTTTCATCCTCGCATCTACGTTTCTCTCTCCCTTTCCCTCTCCCTTTCTCTTAAAAATTCAATTTAAAAATATTTTTTAAAAATAGCCCTAGCCAGTTTGGCTCAGTGGATAGAGTGTTGGCCCAGGGTTTGAAGGGTTGAGGATCCCATTCTGGTTAAGGGCACATATCTCGGTTGCAGGCTTAATTCCCACCAGGTTGGGTCTGCGTGAGAGGCAACCAATCATTGAGTCTCTCTCACATCAATGTTTTTCCCTCCCTTTATCTCTCCCCCTCCCTCCCACTCTCCCTAAAAATCAAAGGAAAAACTATCCTCCGGCCAAGCTGGTGTGGCTCAGTGATTGAATGTCATCCTATGAACCAGGAGATTATGGTTTGATTCCTGGTTAGGGCACATGCCCAGGTTGTGGGCTTAATCTCCAGTAGGGAGTATATAGGAGGCAGACTATCAATGATTCTCTCTCATCATTCATCATTAATGTCTGTCTCTCTCTCTCTCTCTCTCTCTCTCTCTCTGAAAACATTAAAAGTATATTTTAAAAAATCCTCAGGTGAGTATTAACCATAAAAATAAAAATAGAGACAGACTCATAGAGAGCAAGCTGACAGTTCAGCTCTGTTTGGGGGGAGGGTGAGATTGAGCAAAAAGGGGGTGGGAACAGAAAGAACTCATGGACATGGACAACAGTATGGTGATTGCTAGGAGGAAAGTGGTGGGTGGAGGTGGAAGAGGGCATAAGGGGGATAAATAGTAATGAGAAAAAAATAAGGAAAAAAGAAAAAATTAAGGATCACAAATTTAAAACTGACCATGTCAATGTAGTGTATTAAGAACCCCAATTAAAAGGTAGACATTTTCAAATTGTTTTTAAAAAAGCAAGATCCAATCAAATGAAGCCTATAAGAATCACTTAAAAATATTTAAACATAAATAAATAAAAAGAACTTTTTAAATGATGGGGGAAAAAATGGGCAGATACAAGCAAAAATCTAAATTAGATTACCTTCTTACACCATATATAAGAATGAATTCAAAATGAATTAAATACTTAAACATAAGATTCAAAACTATAAAACTCCTACAAGAAAACATAAGCAATATACTGTAACATTTCCCTTAGCAAGATTTTTTTCCCTAATATATTGTCTTGGACAAGGGAAAAAGAAAAATAAACAAATAGAACATCTAACTAAAAACCATTTGCCCCTGCAAAGAAAACCAACAACAAAACAAAAAGACCTCCTACTCAATGGGAAAGGTGATTCACTAATGATAAATCCGATAAGGAGTTAATATCCAAAATTTATAAATAACTCATACAATGTAATGCCATAAAAACAAACAATCCAATTGAAAAGCGGTGGAAGGCCTGAAGGGACACTTCTTCAAATATGACATACAGAGGGCCAGTTGACATATGAAAGGATGCTCAAAGTCATCAAACATCAGAGAAATGCAAATTAAAACCAGAAGCGATCACCTCATACCTGTCAGAATGACTGTCATAATAAATCAAACAACAAGTATTGGTGAGGATATGGAGAAAAGGGAACCCTCATGTAGTGTTTGTGGAATTGTAAAGTACTACACCCATTATGAAAAATAGGATGGAGTTTCCTAAAAAAATAATAATGGAACTGCCTTATAGCCTAGCAATTTCACCATGTTCCCTTTCTTTCTGCATTGGTAAATATGAAAGTACATAGAATGAGATCCTTTGATATGAATAACATATAGCAGAGCTTTGTTATACTAAGTCACAGAAAATAAGGATTTGCTTTTGGGAATATATCTCAAGGAACCCAAAACACTAATTCAAAAGAATATATGCATCCCTTGTTCACTGAAACTTTATTTATAATATCCAAGATATGGAAGCAATCCAAGAGCCCATCAATAGACAAATGGATAAAAAATAAGTAGGGGTTTATACTATGGACTATTACTAGACTGTAATAAAGTATGAAGTCTTACATTTCTAACAACATGGAAAACCTAGAGAGTATTAAGCTAAATGAAATAAGTCAGACAAAAAAAAAAAAGACAAATGCCATATAATTTCACTTATACAGGGAATCTAAAGAATAAAATAAATGAACACTAAAATAGAAAGAGACTCATAGATAAAAAGAACAAAATGATGGTTGCCAGATATGAAGGAGTTGAGAGGTGGCTAAAAAAGGCTAAGGAATTAAGAACTACACATTGATAATTACAAAATAGTCATGGGGATGTGACGTACAACCTAGGGAATATAGTCATTAATATTGTCACAACTATGTATGGTGCCAGGTGGGTACTTGAAATAGCTAGGGGACTATTCTGTAAATTACACAATCATCTAACCACTATGCGCTATACACCTGAAACTAATAAAAATAATATTGAATACAAATGTACTTGAAAAATAAAATTAAAAATTCTGAATATGAGTGTGAGGCTTGTTAATCTTGAGCTCTTCTGTTATATGGTGTGGAGGTGCAATTTGTTAACAAACCACTGACATTAAGAGTGCTATATCTTTTTCTGAAGCTAGCCACATTTTCCTTAGAAGATCCATTCATTCTTTTGCCTTTTGGATAAAGGTCTCACCACTTCATCGTTGGAGCTGAATGGGAAAGGTTACTGAGTGCTAGGAGAGTGGATTTACAACAAAGGCTGTCAAATATGACATAGCTTTTATCTGATTGTTCTTATTTCACCACCCTCTGCTTTGCCCTCAGTTTGAAGGTAATTGATTGCATTTGTCAGGATAGAATAGATTATTAATATTGGTAAAAAGCAAATCTCTATTTTCTATGACTTAGTAAAACAAAGCTCTGCCGAAACCAGTTTGGCTCAGTGGATAGAGCACTGGTCTGCAGATTGAAAGGTCCCAGGTTCGATTCTGGTCAAGGGCATGTAGTACCTTGGTTGCAGGTGCATCCCCGGTGGGGGGAAAGGGGACATGCAGAGGCAGCTGATTGATGTCTCTCTCTCATTGATGTTTCTAGCTCTCTGTCCCTCTCCCTTCCTCTCTTTAGAAAATCAATAAAATATATATTTTTTAAAAAGCTCTGCTATATATATATAATCTATATCAAGGGGTCTAAGCTAAGAGAGTTTCATTCTCCATATTTTCATATCTGCCAACCCAGAAGGAAAGGGAACATAGCCCTTCAAATGGCTGATCCTTACTTTAGAGGAAATGTGATTATAATCTTACAATATGTCTAAAAGCGAACCCAGCGATACTGGTGAACAGCACTAATGGTTTTTTATGTTGTTACTGATAGCTCCTCCGGGGTCTTTTCTGTATTCTGCATTGATGATTGGTTTGTTCTCCAGTTTTTCCCTGCTGGCAGGATTTTTCATTCTAAACAGGCTAAGCTTGTTATCACTTGTTCATTTGGATGTTGCTCTTACCTTTTCTCCCATCCTTGCTGTTACTTGGGGTAATGTCTTAAGAAAAAGTAATTTTAGTTTTTGTGGAGTTTCAGAAAGGAATGAAATCAGATGCATGTATATAGTCTGACATTGTTATCTAAAATAATTATGGTTATATTTTTCTATGAATTGAATGAGCTAATTCTGCAATTTTGCAGTTTTACTGAAAATAGTTTTAAGAATGAGCTAAGGTAGATGTTTTATAAAGTATTTTAGTATCAAGTTTGTATTGATGTGAACAACATTTTGATCTCACAATTCTTTCTCTATATATTGGCTTTTAAAAGGTGTTCTAAATGAAAGCAATTATAAATAGAAGCAATTTGTTGAGTCTTAGAAAAGTCAGATTGTTAAACTTTCCAGATATAATATTTTCTTAGAGATTTATTACTTACTCACAAATGCCTTTGGAAATCATAAAGCTTCAAATCCTTTGCTTTTATCAAACTTAAAGTAGCCACGAATTTAGTTGTTCTATCCATTACCTGCCCTCCCCAAAATGTTGCCTAACAACCATAAACTTTAGTGACAAACTTCATTCTGTTTGTTATACATGTATTTTTCTCAGGATCTGTAGGCTGCCTGGGCAGTTCTGCTAACAGAAGCGTGGCTTGCTCTTGCATTACTGGTCAGCTGTGACAGGCCAGACAGAGTGCTGGTGAAGGTGCTGGTGGTCTCTTTTTACTGATGGTTTCTTATTTAGGTTTTCTTGGGTATCTTAGTCAGTTCTGGCTGCTGTAAAAGAATACCATGGATTGATGGTTTAAACAACACACATGTATTACAGTTCAGGAAGCTGAGAATTCCAAGATCAAGGTACTGACAGCTTAGGTGTCTGGTGAGAACTTTCCCCCCAGTTTGCAAAGGGCTTCCTTCTCACTTTGTCTGAGAGATGAGAGGAGAGGAGAAGAAAGGAGAGGAGAGGAGAGAAGAGGAGAGGAGAGGAGAGGAGAGGAGAGGAGAG